>ML986693.1:34993-48698 GCA_010094045.1 Lojkania enalia
TAGCTTTTATAGCTATCTAAAATAAGTAGCCTATATAATTCTACCTAACGTATCTTTATATACTTATTAAAGTACTTTAGCTACTTAAGACTAAGTATATTATTTATCCAGCCGTTCTTAGAGACTAAAATTTTCCAATCGTATAGTATACCTGCTTCTTTATACTATATAGAGATATAGACGCGTTCTTTATAAATAATAAATAGTAGAGTTATATATATAGTAGTATAGATATTTTAGATAATTATAACCTACTCGCAATCGCCTAACTGTATAAGAGTAGGCCTTATACGATATTCTAAACCTATAATAACCTTTATAATATTAATACTACCTATCTAAAAACCTATTTTATTAAAGTTGTAGATATTATTATTATATATACTATATTTTACAATTATATCCTATACGAGTTTAAACTATATGTTAATAACCTCTAGATTCTCTTATTTTATTCTTTAACAATCCTTTACTTAATTAAAAACTATTTTGAACTTATTTATACGCGCTATAAATTGTTTAGACTAATTCTTTTCTATAAATATTCTATTATATACGCCTAATAGTTTATCTACTATATCTACTACCTTATATAGCCGGGGCGCAAATCCTCGTAAATTAAGGTTAAGAATATATTGTACGATTGTTTATTCTTCGGTTACTATAAGCTTCTAGTAATTTAGTTATATATAAGAGTAAAACGCGATTCTATAAAGTTGAGTAGAGAGTTGTTAATATTATATATTAAAAGCTATAGCAGCGTGTCGTACGCTCTTAAACTAGTCTAATTTATACGCTTGTAAGGTAAGTTTAATTCTACCTTCTTATTAAATTAATAGAAGGTCGTATTGTAGATTTATTATAGTTTGTACGTAGTGTTTATAATACTAAGAAAAAGTGGCCGCTTTGATGGTTTAGCCGCTTCGATAGTAGAATACGTTATACTATAATATATCTTATAAGTAAGCAGCTTATATAAGCGAGTAGTCTACTCTATTATTAAAATATAATATTTAAGCTTTTAAAATTAATATAATAATAAAATAATAAGAATATAGTCTAAAATAAGAATTAAGTAAACTTAGCCTTCTTAACTATTAAAAGAAGTTAAATAATAGTAAAAAATACGCTACTTTAATATTTAATATAATTTAAATAACCGTATACTAATAATATACCGGAATCTATTTATAGCGCGATTATAAGCCTAACTTAAAAAAACTAATAAAATTTAAAGAGGAGGTTATTATTTATAATATATTTAACCTAGATTTATAAAGATTTATATCTACTTTAGCTAATATATCTTACAAGCGAGCGGCCTATATAAGCGAGCGGTCTATTCTATTACTAAAACACGATACCTAAGCTTTTAATAATAATATAACGACGAAATAATAAAAATATAGTCTAAAACGAGAATTAAGTAAACTTAGCCCTTTTAAATACTAAAAGAGGCTAAATAAATAGCGAAAGACACGCTACTTTAATATTTAACATAATTTAATCGACTGTATATTAATAATACGCCGAAATCTTATAGTATAATTATAAGTCTAACGTAAAGAGACTAATAAAACCTAAAGAGGAGGTTATTATTTAATATATACTTAACCTAGATTTGCGAGGATTTATACCTATTTTAGCTGCTATATAAGATATAGCTAATAGCTTACTTACTAAGTATAGTATAAGCTAGATTAGTATATATTAGTTTAGGAACTTTATTAGACGTACTCCTAAGCTTAAGATACGCCTAAATCGGCTTTATAATTGTTAGAGAGCTTTATACGAAGATTCTAAGGTAATTAAAAGCTGGTTTAAACTTATATAGCGTACTAAGAAGAAGTATAGTATTATAGATAAAGATATACCTTTAATAAATCTAGCTTTTAAATAGATATTATCTTATTATAACTAGTTATTATAGGTATAGAGAGACGTAATTAACTAAAGGCAATTTAATTAGGTAATTATAAATAGATTTTAGTAATTTAGAGGATTAATACTACTAGCTAGACGCTCCTACTCTTTATTATTATTACTAGCTACTACTATCTCTCTACCTAGTACGAAGGTGATAATATACCTAAGAACTAGGCTATTATAGTTAGTAAGAACAGCTAGATAATAAATAAACTCGATATTAAATAGTTAAAGGACTTTTATAGGTATATAAGAGATTATATAGTAGATACGCGTCGACTACTAATCTTTAATAGCTATAACAG
Source organism: Lojkania enalia (assembly GCA_010094045.1). Lineage (NCBI taxonomy): Eukaryota > Fungi > Ascomycota > Dothideomycetes > Pleosporales > Lojkania > Lojkania enalia. The sequence continues at coordinate 37,225 of ML986693.1, forward strand.
CTATAACTCGCTTAATTTCTAGAAACTCTACGAGGAATACAGTATTATTCTACTCTATATACTAGCTTATTTATTACACCTATTATAGCTACTAGATATAGCCTACTTTTTACTATTAAAGCGTATATATAGAAATTAGATCTTAGTTTTAGCACGTAATTATATTAACTATATTATAAAACTTAAGTTCCTTCCAACCTTTAAAACTACTTTTAATATATTAATTATAAAGGATAATATCTATATAAGCTTTTAAGGAGCTGGTCTAGTCCTATTTAATCTAGAAGTAGTACTTTTAAAGCTTAATATAAAGCTTCGTACGCTAATACTACTAGTATAAGATAATACTCTATAGAAAGTAAAAATACTAAGTAACACGCGCGAGCTAGAAGCTTAATTAATATTAATTTATAATCGGATTTAAAGGGATATAAACTCTTCGCTAGCTTCTATTACTAAGAAGCTAAATTAGCTTAAGAAAGGTTTTATAAAAGTAATATATCAGATCGGGTTAATATATAATAAAATCGTCAGCCTTTAAGAAGCGAATAAAGTAGTAATAAAACGGAAACAGCGGAAAAAAAGGCGGATTTAAGCGTAAGAGACCCTAATAAAAGTATAAGGAGAGATTATTATTACTAAAAAGGATGATAAGGAGGAAACTCGGGCTATAATACGCTAATTTAGAGTGCTATCAGGTACGAGCGGATAGTATAAAGCGTACTATAACTGCTGTAGTAAGACTAGACATAATTCTTATATATATTAGAAGGATGTAGAGGTTTTTATAGAATAATCGCGCAAGTTGTAAATTGCTATTATATTATTTAGTTGTTAAGCTATATATATATAAAGGTTGAAAAAGTTAATAGAGTAGACCGCTTACTTATATAGGCCGCTCGCTTGTAAGATATATTACTATATAAGATATAGCTAATAACTTACTTACTAAATGTAGTATAGGCTAGATTAATATATATTAGCTTAGAAACTTTACTAAATATATTTCTAAGCTTAAAATACGTTTAAATCGGCCTTATAATCGTTAGAAAGCTCTATATAAAAATCTTAAAGTAATTAAAGGCTGGTTTAAACTTATATAGTATAATAAAAAGACGTATAATATTATAAATAAGAATATATATAACTTTAATAAATCTAGCTTTTAAATAGATATTATCTTATTATAATTAGTTATTATAGATATAGAGAGATATAATTAGTTAAAGGTAATTTAATTAGATAATTATAAATAGGTTTTAGTAATTTAGAGGATTAATACTACTAGTTAGGTACTTCCACCCTTTATTATTATTACTAACTACTACCATCTCTCTACCTAGTATAAAGGCGATAATATAACTAAGAACTAGACTATTATAGTTAATAAGGACGGCTAGATAATAAATAAACTTAATATTAAGTAGTTAAAGTACTTTTATAGATATATTAAAGATTGTATAGTAGACGCGCGTCGACTACTAATCTTTAATAGCTATAATAGCTATAACTCGCTCAATTTCTAGAAATACTATAAGAAATAGAGTATTATTCTACTCTATATACTAGCTTATTTATTATATCTATTGCAGCTACTAGATATAGCCTACTTTTTACTATTAAAGCGTATATATAGAAATCGGATCTTAGTCTTAATATATAATTATATTAACTATATTATAAAACTTAAGTTCTTTCTAGCTTTTAAAGCTACTTTTAATATATTAATTATAAAGGATAATATCTATATAAGCTTTTAAGGAGTTAGTCTAGTCCTATTTAATTTAGAAGCGGTACTTTTAAAACTTAATATAAAGCTTCGTACGCTAATACTACTAGTATAAAATAATACCTTATAGAAAGTAAAATACTAAGTAATACGCGCTAGCTAGAAGCTTAATTAATATTAATTTATAATCGGATTTAAAGGGATATAAGCTTTTTACTAGCTTCTATTATTAAGAAGTTAAATTAGCTTAAAAAAGGCTCTATAAAAGTAATATATTAGATCGGGTTAATATATAATAAAATTGTTAGCCTTTGAAAAGTAAATAAAATAGTAATAAAATAGAAATAGTAGAAAAAAAGGCGGATTTAAGCGTAAGGGACCCTAATAAAAGTATAAGAAGAGATTATTATTACTAAAAAGGATAATAAGAAGGATATTTAGGCTATAATATAATAATTTAAAGTACGATTAGGTATAGGTAGATAGTATAAAGTATACTATAGCTATTATAGTAAGACTAGATATAATTCTTATATATATTAGAAGGATGTAGAGGTTTTTATAGAATAATTACGCAAGCTATAAATTGCTATTATATTATTTAGTTATTAAGCTATAATATATTTTGTAAGTAAGTTGCCTATCTAAATAAGTTACCTACCTTATTAGCTATCTCTATATTTAGAGATATATATTATAATAACGCCTGTAGGTGTTAGAAGTACGGCTCTATACTACTATACTACTACAACTAAAAGGTACGAATAATTAATATCGCTAATTATAGGTGTAGAATAGTATATATACCCTTATAGTAGGTATTATTATAATAATTTAATAGGGGATAGATATACTATTTATCTACTACTATACAAGTTCTAGTATTATATCTAGGCTTACTATAGTAGCTATAGTACTTCTAGTATAATATATCTACTCTTCTACGCTTCCTACCTACGTGTACTTTATCCTTTAGCTGCTTATCTACCTCCTTTTAAGTAGCTATCTCAGCAGTTTTAGCCTTAGTAAGGTTACCTTACTTCTATAGAACTTTTTTTAATCGCTTTTTACGCTATAATAGAGTCTTATTTACTTTTTATAGCTAACTAACTTAACGCTAAAATAGTATATATAAATAAGCTATTAATATAGTACTTTTAGCAGGTAAATTAAAAGAATTATTAATTATAATAGGTAAGCTATTCTAATACCTAATAATACGGTCTTAAATTAGTATTATTTAAGACCCTAGTTCGACGGTATTAGTTAGTATTTTTAACTCCTAGAAGCAACTAGCTACTAGTAGTAGTAATAGAGTACGAAGCTTAATATTTAACTTTAATAGTACTAGACTAGTACCTTAAAAGCTTGTATATATATTAGCTTTAGTAATAGAGTACTAATATACTTTACGAAAGGTTGGTAGAAAGTTAAGCTTTATAATATAGTAGATACTAGCTTATATAAGCTTATTAATCTTACGCCTATATAATTTCTTTAATATCAAGAAGTAGCCTACGTTTAGAAGCTATAGTAGATATAATAAATCTACTAGTATATATAATAAATCTACTAGTATATATAATAAATCTACTAGTATATATAATAAAATAATATCCTTCTCTTTATAGAGTAGCTAAAATTTAGTAGACCTATAGCTCTAATAGCTATTAAAAACTAGTAGATAATAAGTACCTACTATACGCTATTTTATATACTAATTAAAACGCTTTAGCTATTTAATTATAAGCTTATTATTTATCTATCTACTATTACTTAGCGCGATTACTCCTCTAGATAGTATATTATCGCTCTAATATTATATAGAGAGGTGCTACTTACTAGTAAAGATAATAAATAGTAGAATAGTATTACTATAAGCGCTAATAGTTTAAATAACTATTATCTACTTATAATCGCCTAGCTATAGTAATTTTAGTCGACTAGCTAATAGCTTAGTATTAGTAACTATTTTACTAGTAGATATAATATTTATCTAGAAGCTTGTCTCATTAAAATTATAAATATTATTATTATTAATAATACTATACTTTACTTTAGTATTATATACTAGGTTAGACTAGCTACTAATAACTTTAGGATTTTTATAGAGAACTCTTTAATAGTCGTATTTTTAATAGAAGTATATTTTAAGCTTAGGAAAACGATTAATAAAGTTTATTAGCTAGTTTTTACTAACCTAGTCTATAGAACGAGCTCTAAATAAATGGTTAGCTATATCTTATATACTATTAATTATAGGAGGGTATCTATAAAATAATAGGTCTAGTATATACTATATTATAGCTAATTCTTCTAGCTTCGTAAGCTTCTTTAAATTAGGCTTATAATTATATTATAAAGGTTTACTAGTACGTCGGTCTCTAAGCGTTATTTAAGAGATACTATAAGTAGTTATAGTACTTTATATACTCTAAATTTAATCTTAATTAATAGCTAAAATAGCTAGTAATATCTAACCTTTTTAATAGATTAATTAAAGTTAAGTATTACGGTAATACCGCGATACCTCTGCACCTATACTACTCTTACTATAATACCCGAACCAGCTGCTAGCGATAGCTGTTAGCTGCTAGCTAGAATATAACTAACTTATTGTAACTATAATAGAGGAAGGTTTTATCGACCCGGCTAGCCCGTATAGTAGCATAGACCTAGCCTCTATAAAAACTTATATAATATAGATATCTCTATTTTTTACGTAATATCTTAATATTTATATATAGTACGTAGTAATAGAGTTAACTACCTAAAGTACGATTAACTAACTATATATAAGCGTCCGTAATATTATATTATATTATCTACTATAATATACTATAGACGAGAACGCACTCGTTAATATACTTAAAGAGATCTAAGGTAAACTAGACTCTTTATAGTAGAAGAACGAGATACTAGTAGAGGCCTTAGTAACCTAAGAGAACTACTATAAGTTAGACCTTAAAGTAATATAAAGAGAATTTAGTAGCTACTAAACAGCTACCCTTCTACTAGCTACTAGTATATTAATAGTAATAGAACTATCACCCGCCCTTAGCCCGATTTAGCCTATAACCCTAGCTTCTAAATAGATGTCTATATTAACCCCTAATCCGCCTAAAACTATATACGACCCGTATTTCTATTTTAACTGCTTACCCAACCCTCTAATATTCTCTAGTAAATACTTAGAGCTTTTATACTTTGTTAGAAAGCTCTGCTATAAACTAGAAGGAAATACTAACCGATACCTAACTAAATATACCCGCCTTCTATATACCTATTCCTGCCTAGAACGAGACCTAGTAATATTAGTTAACCTATTAATAGATAAGGGTATTAACTCTATAGATAGCTTAGTCGCCTTCTTAGAATCTACCTATAGTAACTGGAATAAGGAGACTATAGTATAGAATAAGCTAGAGATCTTAAAATAAGGCTAAAGCAGGTTTCCTACTTACTTTACTAAATTCCGACGCCTGATTGCAGATACTAAACTAAATAAGACCGGATAAATCGTATATCTCTAGTATTCTCTCTCTAATAAGCTCTACTGTGTTATAATAGGCGTTATAATATTTAGCACCCTAAATAACTACGCTAACCTAATTTCCCTATATAATATTAACCTATATTACTTATCCGGTAACTACTATAAATAACTAAAGTATTATACTACTTATTAGAAGAACCTAAACGCTATAGAACTTAATACTTCTAGTTATACGCCTGTAGGCTCTAATAAATAAGAAAGGTGCTACTGTAAAGGATACTGTTATAAATATAATAGTAAGAGATATATTTTACTAGAATACAGCGCCCCTCTACTATTAATCCGTTAAAGGTCTTAGAGCCCTACTATACCCTATAGATCCTACTCTCGATCCTCTAACTAATCCTCCAACCGATCTTTAATATACTTATTATCTTATAGATAAGGCTATTACTCTTACTTCTAAACGTAGCTAGCCTCGCTAACTAGAATATTACTAAAAGGTCCGTTCTAGAAGTAAGTTACTTTTTAAGACTATACCTATACCGAATTTCTATATATCTATAAAACTAGCCCCTATAGAAATAGTTATAGAACTACTAGATTCTAGCTCCTTTCTTAATCTATTAAGACCTAGTCTAGTAAGATATTAATATTCTTATTAATACTAGGGCTACTAGTTATAGCTATATCTATAGAGATTTTATATATACCCTAAAATTCTAAAAGATATAACTCTTATATAATTTATACCCGACCGACTTTAATAGAAAAGTTTTCTATAAGAGGACTATCTCCTATTTAGTTACTCTAACCCTCTAACACCTAAACTATTTAGAGATAGTATATCTTTATATAACTATACTAGAAAAATACTAGTTAATTCTAGGATAGTTATAGATATATAAGTATTATATAAACCTAGACTATAAGAATAAACAGCTAGTCTTTACTACTAACTAATACCTAACTTAATACTTATAATTTACTAGTATTACTATCTACTAATAAGCTATTTAAACGGTTATTAAAGACTATAAACTACCCGAACCTAATATAAAAGGAGATCCTAAAGTAACTAATTTACAACTCTTATATAATCTAAAGCTTAGGTAGTACTATTTAAAACTCTATCTATTAAACTATACCTAATATAATTACTAGCTATCTAAAATACTATACTAGTTAAAAGAATTTAAAACTAAAACTAACCTAACCTTAGATAAAGATTATAGCTAAAAGGACCTATTTAAGTCTAAATATCTAAAGTCTATACTATAGTTAGATATATACTATATAGGCGCTATACTACTAGTCTAACTTTTCTAATAATTTAACTATAAAATCTTTACTGTATTAATAGCTAATATTAATAAGGCTCTAGCCCTAAAGGTATATATTAACCCTATTATTAAAGTACCTAAAGAATACTATAATCTATTATCTATCTTCTTATATAAGAATATAGATAAGCTGCCTAAATAACAACCGTATAATTATAAGATTAAACTAGAGAATAATAAGTAAGCTAGCTTCGGTCTACTTTATAAGATATCCTAGAACGAGTTAAAGGTACTAAAAAAGTACCTTAATAAGAACTTGTCTAAGGGATTTATTAGAGTAAGCTTATTACTAGTAGCTATACCTATAATCTTTATAAAGAAATTTAAAGGTAGTTTCTAATTCTACGTAAATTATAGAGCCCTAAATACTATTACTATTAAAAACTAATACCCGATTCTACTAATCTAAGAAACGTTAGTCTAACTTAGTAAGATTAAGTACTATATAAAACTTAATATTATTACCGCGTTTAATAAGCTAAGGATTACTAAGAAAGATAAATAGAAGACTACCTTTTATACACGCTACGGGCTGTTTAAATACCTAGTAATATCCTTTAACCTAGCTAACACTTTAAGTATATTCTAGTACTTTATAAATAATATACTAAGACTATACTTTAATATATTCTATACTACCTATATTAATAATATTCTAATATTAGTAAGAATCTGAAGGATTATAAGTAGTATATCTAGCTAGTTCTTAAAACCTTAAGAGCGAACGGTCTACAGCTTAATATAGATAAGTACGAGTTTTACTAGTTAGAAATAACCTACCTAGGGTATATAATTACTATAGAAGGGATCTATATAAACCTAAAGAAGGTAAAGATAATTGTTAACTAGAAATACTCTAAGAATATAAAAGATATTTAAGCTTTTATAGGCTTAGTAAACTTCTACTAACGATTTATTAGCAACTTCTTACAGAAAGTCTCCCCTTTAATAGCCCTAACTAAGAAGAACACTCGATTTAACTAGAATAATAGCTGTTAATATTCATTTAACTACCTAAAGGATACCTTTATCTCTATACTAATTCTCTAATACTTTAACCCTAAGCTGCTAATAGTAGTAGAAGCTAATATATCCAACTTTATAATAGCTAGCGTGCTGTCTTAAAGAGGTGCTGATAGTAAACTAAGACCTATTACCTACTTCTCTAAGTATATAAACCCTGCTAAAGGCAACTATAAGATATATAAGAAGGAACTACTTACGATTATCTAATATTTTAAGTAATAGAGGCCTGAATTAAAAGGTATAGTATTTTCTATAGAAGTGTTAAGTAATTATAAGAACCTATAGTACTTCGCAATAATAAAGTAGCTAAGCTACTAATAGGCCTATTAGTTAGAATATCTGTTAAGGTTTAACTTTAGTATTATATACCGACTCGGAAAACTTAGAGAGAAGTCTAATACCTTAACTTAAAGGTTATAAAATAAGTCTATATAAGAAGAGGCTTATAGAGGTTATTAATAGATATTACTTCGTTCTAAACTATTCTAATAGATAGAAATAGGCCAATCGATTATAGAAATTATCGACGAAGAATACCCGAACGATAATCTAATTTAAGATACCTTAAAGCTACTAAGAGAAGGAGCCTATTAATCTAAGCTTCTAACTCTAGCTAACTATAAAGAGTATAACAACTAACTATACTACTAAGATTAACTTATAGTATTAAACTATAATAAGCTAAAGTTTAAGCTGCTGTAAACCGTTTATAACTTACCGTCTAGTAGATACCCTGGTTAAGGAAAGACTTTAGAACTACTCTAGCGCGAGTACTATTAGTTAAGGATATTTAACTCGGTACGATAATATATAGGCTGTTATTATATATACCGAAGAAGTAAGGCTTCTAGAGAAAAGTACTATAGATTACTAAAACCGTTGTCTATATCTAAACGAAGGTTTTAAGATATTTCTATAGATTTTATAACTAATCTACTAGAATTAGAAGGTTGTACGAATATTATAGTAGTAGTTAATAGGCTTAATAAGTATAGACACCTAATACTATACGTAAGAATTAAAGCTTCTAATATTATCTAACTATTCTGTCGCTATATATAGGTTTACTATAAACTACTATATACTATTACGTCCGACCGTAGAATATAGTTTATCTCTACCTTCTATTAAAAGCTCTATAGACAGCTATAAATTAATATATATATATTAACCAGCTTCTATCTAAAGACTAATAGCTAGATAGAGAATACTAATATAGTAATAGAATAAGTTCTCCGAGCCTATACTAGCTACAAATAAGATAACTAGGTTAAATAGCTACTAACAGTATAGTTTAAAGCGAATAACACAGTGTCTAAATTAATAAAAGTCTTCTCTTTTCTAGCCTACTTTAGCCAGCAACCTTAAATAGGCTTCGAGCCGCCTATAGGGATCTATTAACTACTAAAACAGTCTCTAATAGTCTAGAAAGCTAATAGACTAGTTAATAGGATAAAGGATATTATAGAGTATATTAGAGAAGAACTTACCTAGATATAAGTATTCTAATAAGAGTATGCTAACCGCAAGCGCGTATTAGCCCCTAACTATTAAGTTAGTAATCTAGTCTAGCTAGATACTAGAAATATACGCACACGAAGACTGTTAAAAAAGTTTAACTAGAAGAATATAGGCCCTTATAAAGTTATTGCAAAGGTATCTTTATACGCTTATAGACTAAAGCTACCTAAATTAGCTAAAATATATCCTATATTCTATATATTACTATTACAGCTAGTACCTAAGTTGTCTAACTACTTGTCTAGTTAATAAGTATACAACCCTAAACCTATTAAAATTAATAGAGAACTAGAATACCTTATTAAGTAAATAGAAGACCTCTATTATAACCGATAGAGACGCTAGCACAAATATCTAGTTAAATAGACTAGCTATTACAACCTAGAATAGTACCCGGCTAGTAACTTTACTAAGACAACTACTATAGAAGATTACTACACTAGAAATCCGAATATATAAGACCTAAATATAATATTACGTCTAGATTTTTAATTGAGCGTTAGAGTCTAATTTAAGTATATTCTTAGACGCCTGCAATAATACTATACTAATATAATACTAGTAACGATACTGCTACTAATCCCTAGTATAGTACTACTATATAAACCGAACCGATCTAATTCCTAGTATAGTACTACTATATAAACCAAACCGATCTAATCTCTAGTATAATACTACTATATGATAATAACTAATCGCGTTAATATACCTATAACCTTAACTAATGCTAGTATTAATAACTACTACTTAATTATAAATAACTTAAATATAACACGAAAACTTAACTTGCAGAAGCTTATAACTAAGAGGGGGGTACTATTATAGTAATACCGCGACACCTCTACACCTATACTACTCTTACTATAATACCCGAACCAGCTGCTAGTAATAGCTGTTAGCTGCTAGCTAGAATATAACCGACTTATTATAACTACGATAGAAGAAGGTTTTACTAACCCAGCTAGCCTATATAGTAGTATAGACCTAGCTCCTATAAAAACTTATATAATATAGATATCTCTATTCTTTATATAATATCTTAATATTTATATATAGTATATAATAATAGAGTTAACTACCTAAAGTATAATTAACTAACTACATATAAGTATCTGTAATATTAAGATAGTTACTATATTATATTATAAATAGGTAGATTATAACTTTTTAGTAAAAGTAGGTAATATATTTAAATAGGCGATATACTTATAAAATACGTTATATATATAAAGGTTAAAAAAGTTAATAGAGTAGACTACTTACTTATATAGGCCGCTCGCTTATAAGGTATATTATATACTATACAATACTATACTCTACCCTATATTACCTTACTAATATTAAGCTAGCTAATAGAATTTATTTTATATTTATAGATTAAGACTATTTAAATTAATTAAAATATATTCTATATTTATATATTATTATTATAACTCGTACTTAAATCGTTTAACTATTTATCTAGTTAGTAAGTATATAACTTTAAACCTATTAAAATTAATAGAAAATCTAAATACCTTATTAAGTAAATAGAAGACCTCTACTATAACTAATAGAAATGCTAGTATAAATATTTTATTAAGTAGACTAGCTATTATAATCTAAAATAGTATCTAGCTAATAATTTTACTAAAATAACTACTCTAGAAAATTACTATACTAGAAACTTAAATAAATAAAACTTAAATATAATATTATATTTAGATTTTTAATTAGGTATTAGAACCTAATTTAAATATATTCTTAAACGCCTATAATAATACTATACTAATATAATATTAGTAATAATACTACTATTAATTTCTATTAGAGCTTACTAGCTTTAATAAGAGTTGGAAAACTACGTCTATTAACTAGAAATGTAAGATATACTATATATATATCTCTAGACCTTCTAAGAAGCTAACTATAAATAACTTAGTTATAATATATATTATAGGGATTTTCGGCTAGTCTACTAAGCTGTATTAGATATTAACGTATAATATTATAGTCGATATTACGTCGGATATTATACTAGATATTAGCTAATATACCCCTTTTTCATGTATATAAATATAGCCCGCTAGCTATCTTTAATTAACTAGTTCAGCTCCTCATCTCCCTCCCTAAGATAAGATTCGCCTCTTACTATAGTTATAAGCCCGGTTACTACACTAAAATAACTGCAACTCAACCTTTTTATATATATATTACAATCGATATTATACCTTTTTTTTTTTATTTAGTATTATAATATTATAATATTATTATCTTTATCGTTTACTAATAATATTTAGATACTTAGCTATTAGAATTATATATAAATTCTATACTTTATAAGCCTATTAATATACTATATTATATTTAAGGCTATTTT
>ML986693.1:57635-79611 GCA_010094045.1 Lojkania enalia
TAAATCTAGAAGGGGAAATAGAAAGATACCCCTCTAGTAGAGTTATATATAAGGAGATAACCTTAATATAAATAATAGATTAGAACTGGGTAAGGAACTAGTATAACTAATAGAGGAAGGATTAGATTAAGATTAATAACGCTCTTTATACTATATATAGCGATATTCTAACAATAATATCGCTTTAATATAAAGTAATATTTAGCGATAATATAACTAGCTACGAGATTCTTAGAATCTTATAGGAAAAGTTAGCGCCTACTATTAAGTTGAGGGAGCAACTAATCTAGAAGAAATATTAAACTCTTCTTAAGTACTCAACTAATAGAGAGGTAGATGTAACGATGCAAAGAAATCGTTCCACGAAAAGCTTCATATATAACCTTATCCTAAAGCTTTTCGCTTATCTTATCCTACCCCCGGTTCTACCCCTTTTCCCTTCCGTATATAGTTGCATACTCCCTTATAAGTAGCTTAGTAGTTCTTCTATATCCTTTCGTACAAGGCCTATAGGTGTTAATGGAATTCTCAGGTCCCTAATCCCCCACGCACTCTTATATACCTCTGAGTGGATTCATGCCGTATTTAGACCCATTGTCTTGCCTGCGCCGTTACAGTAGAGAAGTAGCTAAATTAGTAGAATCAGATAATCTATTATACTAAGGCTGCTAGCTTAGTAGAAGTTTAGGGCCTTAGAGTAGAAAAGGATTTTCTTCTAACGGTTGCTAAGAAAGATAAGGTGTAGGTGCTAATCTATATAGTACTAATCAACGCTAAAAATAAGCTAGGTAGGATCGATTAACCGATTCCTACGATTAAATAATTAGTATACTAATATACTAATTACTATAGATGTTTTAATCTATAGAAGGCGCTCGGTTTATTTACAGCTTCATAATATCTATTAATTCCTCAAGTAAATTCTAATAGTACTATACAGCAGCCTTAAGAAAAATCCGGTTTACAATCGTATACTCTACTACCCTACTTCTATAAGAAGTAGCACTTCTAGAGTAATTACAAGTATATAAACGAATCGATTAGGCTACTAAACTAGGTACTAGATTAGGAAATACTAAAAGCCCGAGATAATATCTTAAATAGAAATAACTAGGTAAAAAAGAATACTCTAAAGGTAAATATAGAAAAATATAAGAAGTTAAAATCCTCGTTTAATAGTAAAGCTTCTATAAAGGCTGCTAGCCTTTAGAGAAATACCTAGGTAATTTAAAGGGGCAATTTTTCAGCGAGTACTACCCTTAAGAAAGAAGATACTAGTATCTTAAATCGGTAGATACTTAATCTAGGTTCTAATATCTATATATACAACTCTAAGGCTTTTAGTTAGTAGACTACTTAAATAGTAAATTCTAAAGATAAAATCGCTGCGGGAGGTAGTATATACCCTATATTAGAATAGGGTACTATTATAATTAAAATTAATTCTTCTATGGGCTTAAGAGATATTAAGCTAATAGAAGTTACTTACGTCCCTTAGTTGCTAACTAATATAATAGCCTTAATTAGAAATAGGAAATAGAGTATCTAGTTTAACTTAGGTAGAGATTACCTTTACTAGTATAATTACCATAATATCGTTTATTATTTAGAGTTGTTTAATAGCTACTAGCTACTAGACGTAAACCTAGTAAAAAGACTTCTACTCGATTTACTTTCCGGATATAAGGCGGTTATAGTAATTAAGAAAAAGCTTTTCTATCGCTAGTAACTAATATAAATTATTTCTTTAGCTAAAGCGCACCGATTATTAGGTTACTTAGGTAGAGATTTAGTATTAGCCCTACCTTAAGCAGCTGAGGGTATCTAGTTAAGCGATTAGGAAGTACTAGTATAGTAAGATTGCTAGATATATATATAAGCGAAGTTATTATAGTAGATTAGCTAGTATAGTTAGTTTTACCCGGCTACTAAACTATTTGAGAGAATTGTAATTAATATTATATAACTTTAGAATGACTATAAAAGATATTATAATAGTAAGAGATACCTATTTTATATAGTTAATTAGATGTTCTAGTAGTATAAGAGATTTATAATATATAATTAGTTGAAATCTACCCTTATAAAAGCCTTCAAAACACTATTAGTAAAAATTAAATAATAGTATAAAAGAAAGATTATATATATCTATATAGATAATAATTTAAGCTTTTTAGAACTTATAGAAGTATTACTTAATTAAGGAATTGCGATTAAAGCTCGCGCGCTTTATACGCCTAAGTAGAATAGTCTAGTAGAGCGAGTAGAATATTAAATTATAACCCGCGCGCGCGCTCTTATAATAGAAGATAATATCTCTAATAAATATACTAATAAATTAGCTTATATAGTAATATACCTACTTAATAGAACGCCGATTATAAGCCTTCGATTTAAAACCCTATATAAGGCCGTTTTTAGCTATAAACCGTTTCTTACTTACTTTTAGATTATAGAATCGCGAGCGTACGTTTTAGATAAAACTCTATTAAGAGGCGATAAACTAGCGTTGTAAGTATTAATTAGAAAACTCTTACGATATAAGAGTACGAATATATACCGAGTGCTAATTCCGAAACTAAAATAGGTACTTAATACTAGGGACGTTATATTTGGCGATATTATATCTAGTAAGGAGGAGGAATATCTGCTAAAAGAATTCTTAGAGAAGTTTCTTTTTTAAATTAACGATATTAAGAGCTCTATTAATAGTAGTAATAATGAAACAATTAAAGTCGCAGAAGCGATTTACGAGGATTAGCTACCTAATTAAAATATCCCTACTAAGTTAGCAGAAAATTTAATTAGTAAGAAAACTTATTAGTAGAAGAATACTATTTTTAAAGAATAAATCGACGATATTACTAGTAATTAGGGACTCCTAACGCTAGAATTAATACTAGCGCCAGTGCTAAGAAATTAGGATACCTCTATAATACTACCAGTAGATAATAAGAATACTGTGTTTAGCGATAATTTACTATAAAGATAGCAACTATCGCCTACTTATACTTCTATACCCTTAAAAAGAACAAATAATACCCTATAGAGAGAAGAAATTAGTAGCTAAATATTTAGAGATAATATAATCTAGGAAGGTAGATTCTTATACAGCCGCAGGCCGTTTTAGTTATACTTTATAACCTTCGTAGTACTATTTAATAGCGAGCTAATACTAGTAAATTATATAAAGGAAACTTGTACTATTAGAAAATATTATCGTAATTAGCTTCTGCTAGAACTAAAGTACTATAAGAATCTAAAGAATTACTCTTTTAGTACTAGCTTCTATAAGACCTATTATATTAAGTTATAGAAGTAGGAGGATATAGATACCTAATAAAAGGTAACAATCCTCTAAGACTCTATTAAAATTCTTCTAGTAATATAGGTATTCGTATATAAATTTAATAAGGACGGTTTCCTATATAAATTTAAGGCTAGATTAGTTGTATACAGCGATCTACAATCTTAATAGAGAGATACTATACTACTATACTAGCTGTATAAACCTTTTACTTTCTAATATTAATTGCAACTTATTTTAAACTCGATATATACCAGTTTAATATTATTAACGCGTTTCTTAACTACCGATTAAATAGGTTAATATATATCTATATACTAGAAAGTTTCGTATATAAGTATAGGAAATATCTACAACTATAGAAAGCTATATATAGTTTTAAGGATGCTCCGAAACTTTAATATTATAAGCTGGATAGAACTTTAAGGTAATTAGGCCTTAAAATAGTACTAGAAATATCTTACTTATATATAAACGATAAGCTGATCGTCTTCTTTTATATTAATAATATTATAATCCTAGTTTATCTATTAAATATCTCTACTAAACAGAAATTTAAATCATAATTAAGTAATAAATATAAACTTTAATCCCTTAGAAATCTAAATTAGTTTCTAGGGGTTTAAGTCGTACGTAATATATAGTAGTATACGATCTAGCTACTATAGAACTTATTTATTAATAAGGTAGCAGCGCGATTTAATATTACGGTTAATAAGAAGGCGCTAAGTACGCCTCTATATAAGAATATACTACTAGCCGCTACTAAAGAATCCTCTAATAGGATATCTTACTACTAACAACTAATTAGTTATCTAGCCTAGATTATAGTTTTTATATACTCTAATATCGCGCGAGTACACTCGATATTATTATAATACCTCTAGAACCCTAGCAATTATTATATTAATACTACTTTAAGGGTATAGCAATATCTAATTAGTACGAAGTACTTAGTAATTATAGTAACAGCTGATAATATATAAAACACCTCTACTATTAGCTAGAGTAGTAATACTAATTATATTAACCCTGTAGAGTAATTACTATTCTATAACGTATCTAATACAGCTTTTAGCGATAATTCTAATACTTGTTAAAGTTCCTACAGTTATATATTTCAACTTTTTAGGATACCGATCGATTAAAAAGCCTCAATTTAGCGTACAGTTATAACATCGACTACTAAAGTAGAATTATTAGTACTATTAGTCACCGGATTAGAAATAGAGTAGTAGTAGAAGACTTTTACTTTACTACGCTTCTATATTAACGCGCAACTAGTACTACTTTATAATAATTAATAAATAGTAGATATTGTAAATAAGCTATCTAAGCGTTTTAATATCAAACTTCGCTATATAGATATATACCAGTACTAGCTACGTTAAGAAGTAGTAGAGTAGAAACTTATAATTAGTTGGCAACTAATAAATCTAATGCTAGCTGATAGCTTTATAAAAGTTCTACAGCTGTAATAATACTAAAGGTTTATTAAGTAACTGAAAATAGAAGATATTTCAGCTAGAATCGAATCTTAGGAATTTCTATCAGCCAAATAAATTAATTACTAATAAGAATCTTAGGGGGTAATTAAAAATTGATTATAACTTACCCTATATCACATTAAATTGATATTTCTACAAGCGTACTTAGCTCTACTACTAGTTACTCTATACAATTTACCTCTTTTAGTATAGTATCTACCTTCATTTTTTCGACGCAGCTTCTCCTTTATAGTTAAAGCTGGGGGGGTGTGTTATAGGGATTTTCGGCTAGTCTGCCGAGCTGTATCAGATATCGACGTACGATATTACGGTCGATATCACGCCGGATATTACGCTGGATATTAGCTAATATACCCCTTTTTCATGTATATAAATATAGCCCGCTGGCTATCTTCAATCAACCAGTTCAGCTCCTCATCTCCCTCCCTAAGATAAGATTCGCCTCTTACTATAATATACCCTTTTAGCTATAGTAAATAGTAAAGCTACCTTTTAGTTAATAAGTTTAAGTACTTTTATAAGACCGAGCTACTTTAAAAAGGTAAGAGACTTCTACTTAGGCAGTACCTTTATAAGACTATCTACTAGTATCTAGTTCGTCGGCTTCTAGCTAATCTATAATCTTCCTACTTTAACTTCTTATTAAATCTATATCTAATAAGTATCTATATAATATAACCTAGTTTATAGTCTATCTACTACTTTAGTAGTAATACTTACTATCTGCTAATTATTATAAAATAGCGTAGAGACTATCTCTATACTAAATCCTATATAATTAAAAACCCTAGTCTACTATTATAGCTTACTATCTACTATAGTTAGAGCTAGTAGCTTAGCTTTAGTTGTTAACTTAGTAACTAAATACTATATTATTACTTTCTAGTTAATAGACAGGCTATAAAACTTAAATAGATAGTCTTATAAGCTATAATATATCTTCTAATTATCCGTAAATACTACGTTTAATACTCTATAGAATAGTAGCTTATATTTATTACTAAAGTAGATTATATTTTCTTAATCTAGTCTATATATTTATAAGCCTAACCCTCTTATACTAATTATATATCTCTAGACGTATTCTACTACTTAAATATAACTCTATTCTAAATTTTTAAGATAGTTTACTAGAGCTAAATAAGTTTTTAAGATGTTTAGATGTATATAAACTACTAGATATTCTAGAGATCTAACTAGCTACTAATAATATTTAGTTCTCTAATAGTTTAGTTCTTCTATATTTAAAGCTAGGTAGTTATTAACTAGAGGTACTATAAGATAGCTTCTCTACTCCTACTTTTATAATCTATACTTAGCTACGACTTTATTAATAAACGAGTTTTAACTAAGCTAGATTCTATTTATATCTTAGTCTCGGACTATTCTAATTTCTAGAAACTACCTAAACTATTTAAGTATAGCTTATACTATAATTTTAAGCCTACTTTAAATTACTAATATATAGTAAAGTAGTCTAAATAGACTAGAATAATTATATTATTAATATAGAAGAATACTATTAAACTTTTAATTCTAAATAGATATAGAACCTTTTAAATTAGTTATAGTTCTAGCTTAAATAGTAAGCTTCTAAGATACTTATACTAGAGTAGAGAAGTATCTCTTAGGCTATAGAGAGCTTTTCTTATCTCTAGCAGCTTATCTAGTCTCTTATATAAATCCTTCTAGTATATAGGTATATATTAGTCTATCTAGTACTATATTTAAGAAAGTATTAGTAATATTATATTAATAGGCGCGTAGTTTAAAAGCTACTATTAGAGCGACTAAAAATTAGAATACATATACTATTAGAGTAGCTATATATATATCTCCCTAGTCCTATTATAGGTCTTCTTTAATAACTAGCCTAGTTTTAAACTTATATAGATATCTATTCTTATTAAATTTATATATAAATACCTATATTAGTAGTAGAAGTTTAATCTTTAGCTATATACTAGCTCTAGTCTCTATTATATAAATTAGATAGCCCTTACTATAGTAGCTCTAAAGTTCTACTACTACTACTTTCTTAAATTTAATTCTAAATAGATACTTCTTAAGCTACTTCTATTATTTTAATAGAAGTAGTAGCTAATCTTTATATAGACTAATCTTAGGCTAATTAGCTAGTATACTACTACTCGTCTTCTACTATAATACTTCTATAAACGCTATATAGTATATATAGAGTATGTTATAAGTTCTCGTCTCTATAATATTTCTAGTATTAAGCTAACTGCTAATTTTATCACGTCTATTTATATTATTTAATTGTTGGTCTAGAGTTTTTACTTCTAGTTTAATCTAATACTAGCTCTTAGAGAGGCTAGTTATTACCTCTAAATATTTATTACAATCGTCTTAACTATATAGTTTTAGGGTGTCTTCTAGTATTATAATACCGCTAACTACTAGATACTCTACTCTAGCCGGCTTACTTAATTATTACTAACCTAGCTTCTATTTAAGCTACTACTTAATCTGCTACTTAAGCTTATTATCTAACGTCTTCTTATATAATTAAGTAGTTGATTAATTTAGTAGCTGTTTAAGCTCTATATTATTTAGCTTATAGCTCTCTTTAATATTAAATACTATAGCTGCTAGATATAGTATTTACTTATCTAAAAAGATAAGATCTTTATATAATTCTATAAGTAGTAGAATAATATCTCTAGTCCTAATAATTCTATTTAGCTCTAGTATCTAGATATAATAGATATTTGTAGAGTTATATTCTATAAAGCGTCTAATTAGTATATAAAATTATAGCTTCTTTTTCTAGTATAGGTAATAATTTAGGATATATACCTTAGCTCCTAGTATACTAAGATAAGCTACTAATAGTCTAGTTCCGCGTACTACCTTATATAAAATATATTAGTCTAGAGCTTCGGTCGGCGTATAATTAAGGAGATAGACTACTAAGAGTAGACACTCGTTTAATACCTCTATTAGTAGCCCTACGTCTATTCTTATAACTCTTCCCTATATGACTAGCAACTACCCTATTCTCTCTATTAGACTATTCTACTTCTTAGTATACTCTACTTATAGTTCAACTAAGATTTCTAGGTTTTTAAAGATATTAACTATCTTAGAATATCCGCGTTTACTATTAAGCCTAATAGCTCTAACTTATATATTAAATTAAGCTCTAAGTTTAACTAGTAATCTTTATACTATATATTATAATATTATTATATTTTTATTTAGTAGGTAGTAGATTTTATACTATCTATTATATTAGTAGATTATATAAAATATCTAGAAGTCTCTATTATAGTAGTATTCTAACTAATCGCGTATCTAGACTAGATTTATCTCTATTCTCTTAAATAATCTCTAAGCTAGTTTTTAAAAAGCTTTCCTACTTACTATTTTATAAAGCTTAGACTAGATATAAATAGCGTATTCTATCTACTTTAAAGCCTAATTCCTCTACTACTGCAGCTACTACTATACCCTCTACTACTATTTAATTAACTTAAGCCTATTAATATAAGTAGGTAAATAAGTAACTATCTTCTAGCTAATATAGCTAAATATCCTATAAGCTTATATAGGTATAAGTTTTAGCTACTTATAAACTATATAGAAAGGTCTTAGTTTATACTATATTATATATACTAATAGAAATAGTTATATACTATCTTCTATATCTATTAGTTAGTATCTAAATATACGTCTAAGATAGTATATAATATTCGATAGATCTATTTAATATAGATAGTCTTATCTTAAGTTAAAATAGATCTCTATTATACTATAGTATAAGAGACTAACTATACTTATAAACATCTCTAGAATGTATACTATATATAAGAGTAGGATAGTGTTAATTCTAATAGGCGTTTATACCTATAACTAGACTTCTCTCTATTTTTAAATTAGTAGTAGTTATTGAATTATAGTAGACTAAGTAGGAGGAAGTATATATTATTACTTACTTAGTAGAGTATACTTTTAAGAAGAACTATCTAAATAGAGCTAGTTCTAATTAGAACTAGTCTATAAACGCTGATATTTATAAAGTCTATTACCTCGATATTTACCCTCTAATATACCCCCTAGATTAAACGGAAACTACAGTATATATCTATATATATTACTCGATAGTAGCTCCTACTAGTATTAACCGTAAGTAATTAACACTTCTTCTATATCTAGTTGCTATAAGAATTAGCTATAAGCTTTAGTAGAGAGGAGCTTAGTTAAGCTGTCTGCTACTATATTAACTATTATAATATATTTAAGTTATAATCGACTAAGAACTACTTACTCTTTAATCTAGTAATAGTAGGTATTAATATACTTACTTTACTAGTAGTATTCTTCCTACTTAGTAAGTTTAATAGCTGGTAGATTATTAATATAGAGCTTTAGAGGTTAAAGTAGTTTATATAATATATCTAGCCCGGCGTAGAGTTAATAAAGCTATACTACTTTCTTAACTACGTATATAATAGCTATATATTTGGCTTCTATTATTAATATTATTACTAACCGCTTCTTAAAAGATTAATAATAGATTATTCTTCTAAACAGTTTAAATAGATATCTAGCTATTAATTTACAATCTTTATAATTAGTATATAATAAATCTAAATAGTTTATAAGAGGTACTTCTAGCGTATAAATAAAGTACTTAATTAGTACTCTTTAAGCTCTATCTAGTACTAAAAACTTTATAATATAGTTATACGTAGTATTAAGATGATCTATAATCTATAGTATATACTTATAGTATAAGCTTATTAGATTACTATTAAAGCGTCCTAGGAAGGCGATATAATATATAATATCTAGTTATATAAGATATATAGAATATAGTAGCTTACTAATAATTAACTAATATTTGTTAAGCAGTTTAGTATTATAGATATCTTCTTTAAAGTAAGCTGTAAGCTTAATAACTAAGAGATTAAACGGTATACTACGCTTATAGTAGTTCTCTTACTAAAGTATTAATATAAGCTTCTTAATATATAATTTTATAAAGAGTTCTATTATATATATTATATAATAGCGCGTAATACGGATTCTAAAATAGTAGTTTGGTAGGTTAAGATCGCGGTATTTATAGGTGCTTATAACTATTTATTTTATAGCTACTATATCTTTAGCTATTAGATAATAAAGAGTAGATTGTTAATATATATAATAATAATCTACTATAGCTCTTAAATAATAAAAATATATAGATTAGAATTAAGAGGTCTATATCTATATAATGTTAAATAGCAGCTGATTTCTTTATACTAAAATTATAGTAACTAGTAGAGACTATAGAGTACTTTATTAAATTGTACAATTATACTATCTAGTAGTTAAGTATAGATAGGGTTATCTTTATCTATCTTTCAATTTAGAAAGGCTATAATAATATTAACCTAGTTATACTCTCAATTAAAAATATTAACTAATACTAGAATTAACTTAATAGTTGTAGAGTATACTACTCCTATATATATATCTTCCTAGAGATTTAAATATTAGCGATTACCGTAGATAATAAAACGTATTTTATATTATACTAGACGTTCTTTATTATTAAACTTATATTTATATATTTATTTAGTAGGTAGTATAGTAGTTCTAGCTGGTATATAATTAACAATCTATTAGGTACTGTTTTCTATATATAATTCTATTTCTTCTTCCTCTACTTTATACTACTATTCTAAGTATTAATATATACGTGTCTATTTTAGTAAAATAGGCTTAAGTAGGAGATTTAGATCGTCTTTTATACTATAAGTATCTATTATAAGTACTAGAGCGAAATTTCGTATAAGGGTAATAAAAGTACTTAATATTACCTCGTTTTAAGGAGGTATATTATTAACTATTAATACTATATTTAGATTAAGCTGTTAGAGCGTATAGTATAAGAATTAATATATAGGCTTAGTTAGTAGAACTACCGTCTTATAAGGGCGGCTATAAGGCTTCTTTACTAATAGTAGAGGTAGCGGTAATAGCGATAGATTATTCTTATCGCTCTATTACTCGTCTATCTCTTATTACTCCTACCTAAAATTGTATCTTCTACCTTACTTAAGGAGATTAATATATTTATTATTATTTAGCTATAAAGGTATCTATAGAAATATTAGTAGTAGTAGTAGTATACTCTCTAGATTCTATATACTCTCTAAATAGTTATATTCCTCTTCTTAAATATATAGACGCTTATTATAGTAAGCTTTTTAAGTTTAATAAGATATACGGCCTATAACTAGTAGGTATTAAAGGAAGGTTATAGAGCTTAATTATATAATCTTCTTACTCTATAGATCCTATATAAAGAATATCCGAGATTCTTTATAGCTAATTATATAACTCTTATAACTATATTTCTTAAACTTTTTACTCTCAATATAATACTCCTTTAAAATAAGTATATAACTAATCTCTCCCTAATAGTAGGAGTTATAGAGATTTAGTACTAGATTTTAATAACTTAAGAATTTGTTAAATACTTATAAAAGTATTTTACTATTAGTAAATACTATAGTAAGTAATAAATTAAGAAGCTATACTATATATTTTATAGTATATAGCTAGAATAATAGTAGTAGGTATAATACTCTAATAAGAATATATCGTACTTTATCTATAGTAAGCTTATTACTAGCCTTAGTAATACTATTCTAGTATATTATATATAGTATTAAAGGCTATAACTATATTTTCTACTTTTTAAAGTATTTAATAGTTACCTAATTAATAAAGTATTTATTATTATTAAGATAATAGACCTTAATAATCTTATTATACTAGGTAGTAACTATTCTATTAAAATTAAGTAGTACTTAAGTAATTTCTACGTAGGATTTAATAAAGTAGATCTATTAATAGTATATAAAATCGTCTATAAGGAGTAGTTAGTACTATTCTCTATTAAGATCTAGTAGTAAGATATTGTTAATAATATTAAGATATATAATATTTATTATAAGGATTTTTAACTAGTCTATTAAACTATATTAGATATTAACGTATAATATTATAGTCGATATTACGCCGGATATTATACTAGATATTAGCTAATATACCCCTTTTTTATATATATAAATATAGCCTGCTAGCTATCTCTAATTAACTAGTATAATATTTTATAGTTTTAAGTTACGGGTTAATAATATAGAGTTACCTGACTTAGGGTTAAAATAGCTAAATCGCACCTTGCAGGAATAGTAGCAATTCGTCTCTCTTTTATCAGCTATCTCTTTTCTAAGAGAACTAAATATACGAATATTTTAGCCCTACTACTCTATCTATTATTACTATACTATAATCTATTATACTAGCCTATTATATTCGAATCGCTTAAACTCTTTAAAATAGCCTAGTAGCAATTTCCGATACTATAAATACGTCTCCTACCCCTCTTAGCCTAACAGCCGGCTTAGCTGAGTGTATAAAGACCCTAACGTCTAGTAATAGGTAAGATACTAACCTTAGAGCTAGTAAGAGACTTATTTAGCCGGAAGAGTAGACTAGAGTAAATATTTATTAAACATCTAAAGAATTGTAGAATTATAGTACTATCTAGCACTCTCTAGCCTAGAGTAGTATAGAGTAGGACGCGGATGCTAAATACTTAGAAAACTATAATAATAGATATAAGGTAAATAAAATTAGAAGGATCTTAAATAGCTATAGAAGATAAAGTAATAATATAAAGTAGGTAATATCTCTATAATCGATTCAACTATGATTATATTAGAGGGAGTATAGCTGCCGCGAACTACCTCTATCTAAGCTAACCTTCCTTACCCTGAACCTCCTTATACTTATAAGAAGAAGGATTATATAGACTATAACTAATAGGTCTAAAACTATAAAAAGTACTTTATCTAGTTGCTAGTAGACTTTTAAATAGAAAGGTAGAAAGTTACTTTTATTTCTAGGTATATTTTAGAGTTTGTAAAGACTTTATAGGAAATATATAAAACTATAGAACGCCGAAAGAGTATATACTAGACTTCTATATAAGATATTTTAAAAGTAAAGATACTAAGTATATTAGAAACTCTATTAAAATAAAGGTAAGAAGTTTTTAATACCTTAAAAAGATGTAGATAAAGGATAGGCCAGTTTCTAACTAACTTATTAAAGTATATAAGACCTCTATAAGAAGAAGTTAGAGAGATAAATAAAGACTATATAGTAAATAAGTTTATCTTAGCCTTATTTAAGCTAATAAGAAGAGAATTAGATCTCCTTCTAAGACTATAGCTTTAGATACTATTAGAGGTAGAAGAATGTACGAATATAGTTTTTAGATATTACTAAAAGCTTTATAAGGGGTAAAAGAGGCGTAATATAGGTAATTATAAGAGGTAAGGGTCTAATACTTTAGGGGAGAGTAATAGTACTCTAAAGAAGGCTAGAAAGAGCTAGAAACCCATAAAGAGGTTTAAGAAAGGTAATATCTATCTAGAGTAGCCTTCTATTATATATTTGATATATAGAAAGAAGGGTTATAAATCTCTTAACTATTCTTAGAAGAAAGAGAAGTCTAAAAGAGCTCCTAAATAGAAGTTAAGAAAAGGTAAAAATTAGAAAGACTAAACTTCTTTCTTCTAACCTATATTAAACTCTTTAGGGAGAGTAAAAAGCTAGAGAAATTATATAAATTACTTTTTTAAACTCCTATAAAGTTGCTTATAATTAAAATAGTAGTAGAAGGTTTAGCTAAGAATAATTATTTAATTAACCCGGGTGCGTAATTAAATCTCCTTAATACTATACTTATAAAGTAGTATAGCTTAAAGATTAATCTACTACTAAAGTTAATAGTAGAAGCTATAAACAGCTCTAAGATCCTAATATATAAAACTACTATCGCAAAGGTCGCTATTAGGAACTTATATAGTAAGGTTTAAGTCTATAAAGTACTATTTATAATATTAGACCTTAAAGGGTATAAGGTTTATCTTAGATTACTCTAGATATAGGATTATAATCCGAAATTAAACTTTCTTAGTAGAAGAATACTCTTTAGGGGGGTAAAGGCTATAGACTTATTCTAGTTCTATAAGGTAGTATTAGAAGATATAGAAGAGTTCGCGGAGACTATTATAAGTAGTAAAATAGACGTCTATGCGTGTCTAGTTAATTTAGTAGCTATAGTAGATAAAATTAGCGCTAGAACGGGCTAATTGCGGCTAAAATATACTAATTCTAAGGATATATTTAATAAAAAGTAATCTTTAATACTTATAAAGTATCGGCTTTAAGATTTAGCTATAAACCTACTAGAAGAAACTAGTCCTCTATATTAACCGCTGTATAATTTATCTTTAGTTAAGCTTTAGTATCTTTAGAAGTATCTAGATAAGTACTTATAACGTAGATAGATTAGAAGATTCTGATTACCTACTAGCATACTAATCCTCTTTATAAAGAAGAAGGATAGTAGTTTAAGGCTCTATATAGATTATAGAGGCCTAAATAAGATTACTATATATAATTAGCACCCTCTTCCCCTAATTTTAAAGTTGCTAGAGCGTCTAGCGTATGCTAAATACTATACTAAGCTTAATATTAGAGAAGCTTATTATAGAATTAGAATAAAGAAAGGAGATAAATAGAAGACTATATTTTATACTAGATATAGTTCTTTTAAGTATACTATTATACTGTTTAGCCTAATAAATATACTAGCCTAATTTTAAGCATATATTAACTAGACGTTTACTAGTCTTATTAATATAATATATATTATATACTTAGATAATATCTTAATCTTCTCTAATATAGAAGAGGAATATATTAAGTATATTAAGAAAGTACTTTAGAAACTATATAAGGCTAAGCTCTTTATAAAACTTAGTAAGTATAACTTCTATACTAGAGAAATAGACTATCTAGGGTTTATTATTTACCCTAAGGGGATTAAATTTAACTACTTTTAGTTAAAAACTATTTAGAATTAGCTAGTTTTATAAACTATATAAAATATATAGATTTTTATTAGATTTATAAACTACTACTATAGGTTTATTACGGGATTCTTAAGAATTACCTTACCTTTAACAAGATTAACTTAAAAGGGGCTAAAGGCTGTTAAAAGAGGTTATATCTAGAAAAGAAAAGAAAGTTAAAAGCTAGATATTAGTTAGAAAGGACTAGAGGCTTTTTAATAGTTAAAGGAAGCATTTTTAAACGTTTCTATCCTAGCTTATTATAAACCAACTCGGCTTATAAAGGATAAAGTTAATACTTCTAGGGGCGCTATTTCAGGAATTCTTAGCTAGCTTGTAGAAGAGTAAGTAGGTAAGATAATATAATAACCTATCAATTTCTTTTTAAAAAAGCTTAGTATAATAGAGTATAACTATAATATATATAACTAAGAACTACTTATAATAGTAGAAAGCTTAAAGTACTAGCGTTAATATCTATAAAGGGTTATATTCGATTTTTATATAAACTATAATAACCTTTATTAGTTTATAGAAATAAAGATTTTAGTCTATTAATCTATACGATTATATTTTAAACTTATTAAGTATAATTATAACCTTATCTACTAATCTAGTAAACTTAACCTAGCTAATAAACTATTATATTAACTAGACTATATAAAGAAATCGCAGGCACCTTTAAAAAAGTCTAATATAAAATATATTAAACTTATATATATTAAGATTAGCCTAAAAAGAGTAGAAAGAACTAATTTAGACTAAAATAATAGTACTAAAATCTTTAAGGTTTTAATAGTAGTAACCTATATATAGACTACTTAAAAAGATTTTTCTCTTACTTAGGAAGTAGAAGAGACCCCTTCTTTAGACTAAGAATACTATAACAGTCTAGAGTAGGCTAAAAAAGATAATAAAGAGAAGATAGAGCTAATAATATTCTAAAAGAAGTAAAACACCCTTAATTAGGTATATAACTACTCTATAGCAGGTTATAGAGGATAGATAAAAATATATAAGAGAGTATCGTATTAATTTTAGTAGAAAGGTATAAGAGATAATATTAAGGCCTACTATTAGGATTGTTTAAAATATAGAAGGGTTAAAGCTCTTAGATATAAGCCTTATAACCTATTACAACTATTACCCGTACTAAGTAGACTATAGGAGTAAGTTACGTTCGATTTTAATATAAAACTCTCTCTAAGTCTATTCTTTAGTTAAATATACAACTTAATTATAATTGTTATTAACCGATTAACTAAAATAGTCTATTATATCCCTACTATCTCTATCTAGACTGTAGAAGACCTAATATAGGTCTAGATACGCGATATTATCTAACTATATAATATTTTAAAGTTAGTAATATCTAACTATAATATTTTAATAAAGTTAAAATCTTAAAAGACCTTTTACTATTATTTAGTATTTTAGTAAGGTTTTAATTTAGCCTATTACCTAGAGACTAACGGGCTAATAGAAAGATAAAACTAGATACTTAAGTAGTATTTATATTATTTCTACTATTTAGAGTAAGATAATTAAATAGTTTAGCTGTTTATAGCGGAGTTTATATATAATAATAGCGTTTATATAACTACTACTATCTTACCTTTTCGCGCTTACTATAGTATAGATTTCTAAGAATCTAATTAGCTAGGTAAACCTTTAGGAGAGAGAGAAGCTCTTTTAGTAAAAGGTATAGTAGCTAAAGTACTAGTATTATAAAGTAAATATAAAGCGAAAATTAGTACTATAGTAGCTTATTAAAAGAAATACGTAGATAAGAAGAGAATATACTTATCTCTAGTAGTAGAAGATAAGGTACTAGTATTAAATTAATACATTAAATTAACCTATCCTAAAAAGAAATTAGATTAGAAGTATTTTAGACCTAGTATAGTAATAAAGGTTATATTACTTATAACCTACTAGATTAACCTTTTAAAGTTAGATAATATCTATCCGATATTTTATATATCTTTACTAAAGCTATATAACCTAAAAGAGCCTATTTAGAGTCTAGATAACCTAATATAAAATACTTTACGCTAATTTAAGAATAATATATATAAAATTAATTATATTATTAAATAAAAATAAAACTCTATTAAAGTATAGAAATATTTAGTTAAATAGAAAAACTACCTAAACTCTAAGAATAGTTAGAAGCTAAGTGTAAATATTAGTACTAATACTCTATAAGTATTCTAGAAAAAGAAGGATATTAAACTAAAGAGATTAAATAAACCTATTAAAGACCGTAGATACTCTTTAAAAAAGAAGAATAATAGCCAAATTATTCTAGAGTATAACCTTTATATATACTTTCTAGTTAATATAGCTACTTTTACCTAGTTTTTCTTAAATTAAGGTTTTTTATAAATATTTAATAGTACCATTACTAGACTAAAGTTATATAAATAATGTTTAAAAATAAGTACCTATAAAGTTAGCTTTATATATTAATATAGGTTCTTTAGTAATTATAAGAATCGGTAATTCCTACTATTAATACTAGAAGGACTATATTATAGTATATTATAAACTAGAATAGTATATAAGAAGCGGAAATATTATATTATTCTAAATATAGTACTAACCTAGACTATAAAATATTTAACCGGGGTATTATATCTATAAAAATACTGGAGAACCTATTAATATCTAAAAAAACTACTATCTACTAATATTTATAACTTACTATAACCTTTTCTCCTACTATAACTTAGTTAAGTCTTTTTAATAGAGCGAATAAACTAAAAGTATTAGTATAAAATAATATAGTATAATATAGTCTAGATTAACTTATAGAGGACTTTATTTTCTTTACTTTAGTGTATTTATTATTATCTATATTAAGAAGATCCTCCTTAGCCTTACGCTTACGCGTTATACTAATCTTAGTATAGTCTTAGCTAGTAAGTTTAATTCTAGATAAGGTCTTTCTATCCTTACTATTATAGGCGAATAGGAAGTTAGAATCTTTCTTATTAAGCCTAGATATTATTATTAGTACTAGAATATATAAAAAGGGGCTAGAATATATATTTAAATCTATTTAACTACCGTTTAAATAGTATTTTAAATCCTTTAGGCTAGTTAAATCTTATTACTATTAATATAGGCGGTAATAAGAGCTTTAATAGCTTAATCGACCTTTATAATATACTCTAGTATAGATAGATCCAGCTATAGATACGTTAGCTATAAGAAGATTAGAGTATGCTATACTAGCCTAGAATATACTTTAAAATAATCCTTATTATTCTTTTTAAGGTAGTAGAGATAGATATTATATTAAATACCTTTATAGAGATATTCTACTATAAGTAGGTCTGAAGAAGTAAATTTACAATTACTATCTACTTCGTATAGCTTATTATAAGCTAGATGCTTTAGATAATAGAGATAGTAGATAGTACAGGGTTTCTTACCCTTAGCCTCCTTAATGCAGCGCTTCTAGACTAGAATAAGTACTATATTATATACTATAGACCTGTTAGGCGTAAATTAACTATTTATAGACTAGAAAGGCGCTGAAAAGAGCGCGAGAGGGGTATATATAGAGGAGCGTAGCGAGAATAGAAAAATGGGCGGCGGGCGGTACAGGCAGCGAGTATACGTATCTACTAGCCCTTATTAGCTACGAAGTACTCTATTATATTCTATATAGAGTTATAACAACTATACTAGATATACAGCTGAAGACTAAGGGAATTATACTTACTAAGGCGGTTAAGGAAGTATAAAGATTAAAAAAGTAGAATAGGTAGGGGGAGTAGTATTTTTATAATTAGCGTTTACTCTACTAGTACTATTTACTTATACCGCTCTAGGCAGCGAGTAATAAAGATTTCCTAAGGGTTAACTTTACTAGGTAAAAGTAAAAGTAGTAGTAATAATATACTACTTAACCTAGAAGGAACTCTAGATTATATAATAGTACCTATCTTAGAGTAGCTCTACTAGTCTATTCTAGCGATATTTATCCTTTATAAGTTGTTATAATAATAGACTTCTAAAAAGTAAAATAATATAATATCTTATAGCTTTAAGTTATAGGTTAATAATATAGAGTTACCTAATCTAGGGTTAAAATAGCCGAATTATACCCTATATAAATAGCAGCAATTCGTCTCTCTTTTATTAGCTATTTCTTTTCTAAGAGAACTAAATATATAAATATTTTAGCTCTACTACTCTATCCATTATTACTACGCTGTAATCTATTATACTAGTCTATTATAACTAGTTTAACTTCTTATCTCCCTCCCTAAGATAAGATTCGCCTTTTACTATAGTTATAAGTCTAGTTACTATACTAAAATAACTATAATTTAATTTATATATTATAATTAATATTAGTTCTTTTTATTTAGTATTATAATATTATAATATTATTATTTTTATCGTTTACTAACAATCTTTAAGTATTTAGCTATTAGAATTACGTATAAATTCTATACTTTATAAGTTTATTAATATACTATATTATATTTAAGGCTATTCTTTTAGTATTATATATAAATTCTATACTTTATAAACCTATTAATATACTATATTATATTTAAGGCTATTTTATTCTCTAATATTAATATATTCTAGTATATTTCTAGTATTATAATAGTTGTATTACGGCGACGCGTATCGGATTGTTAACGCTAGATAAATAAGTATCAGATTGAGCTATATAGATAACTAACGTACTACTACTATAATAGTTTAAGACGTCTAGATAAAGAGAGAAAGAAAATAGATATTAGGTCGTATATATATATATTAGAGGTTCGGGTCTATGCGTAATAGGCGAGGTGGTATAGAATCAGGTAGAAGCTAATTCTATAATAGTACCCCCCTTCTATTATCGAGCTTCTGCGAGAGTGTAAAGGGGAGGGAAGGGTGGAAAAATTCCAGCTTATCGCTCTAGCTCTAACTTCTACTTAGGCTTTACTTCTATAAACGCTATCCGTAGAAGTCTCCTTGCTAAACTGTATATTACTAACTTATTACTTTCTAGCAAAGCTAGGCTTCTATTATTTATCTACGCTCTAGCCTTTATTCGGACTAGAGACGCGTATTTCTACTTGTTTTACCTTAACAGTCCGTCTCGCAGCACTCTAGAACACTCTTTATAGCAGCCCTTTAGTCTATACCTCTACTCTAGCTCCCTCTAAAAAATTTCCTAGGGTTTAGCGGGAATTTGCGGAATCTAGGCTAAATTTAGAAGATTTAAGCTATATTGCGGGTATATTAGTATAGTCTATTATTGTTGTATAGTAGTACTATACTAGAGGTTAAGTCTAGTTACAGGTATATCGGCGCAATTAGTTGTTGTTATATAGTAGTACTATATTAGGGATCGGGTCGGTCGTATATATATCAGCGCGACTAGTAGTTAATAGTAGTACTATACTAGAGATTAGATTAGATCGCGGGCGTATTAGCGCGATTAGTTGTTATTATATAATAGTATTATACTAGGGATTAGGTTAGATCGCAGGCATATTAGCACGATTAGTTATCGTTGTATAGTAGTATTATATTAGAGATCAAGTCGGTTTATATAGTAGTACTATACTAGAGATTAGGTTAGATTAGTATAGTATTATTATAGGCGTCTAGGAATATACTTAAATTAGACCCTAGCGCCTAATTAAGGATCTAGATATAATATTACAGTAACGCGTATTAGATTATTAATACTAGATAAATAAGTATCAGATTAAGCTATATAGATAACTAATATACTACTACTATAATAGTTTAAGACGTTTAGATAAAGAGAGAAAGGAGATAGATATCAGGTCGTATATATATACATTAGGGGTTCGGGTCTATATATAATAGGCGAGGTAGTATAAGATCGGGTAGAAGCTAATTCTATAATAAGTTATATACTCCTCTATAATTATATCTAAAAAGAAGATATTTAGTACTTTTAATAATTAAAAGGATTAGCTTAAATAGTATAAACTAATAGTTAGTAAGCTAAAAGTATAGAAATATTTAGATCTAAATATACCTCTTAAAGAAGTTAAAATCTATAGACTAGAACCTTCCCTCTCTAATATAGGTAAGTTCCGGACCCTAAAGATAAATCTAGAAGGGGAAATAGAAAAATACCCCTCTAGTAGAGTTATATATAAAAAGATTACCTTAATATAAATAATAGATTAGAACTAGATAAGAGACTAGTATAATTAATAAAAGAAGAATTAGATTAAGATTAATAATACTTTCTATATTATATATAGTAATATCTTACCGATAATATCGTTTTAATATAAAATAATACTTAGTAATAATATAACTAGCTATAAGATTCTTAGAATCTTATAAGAAAAGTTAGCGCCTATTATTAAGTTAAGGGAGTAAGTAATCTAAAAAGAATATTAAGCTCTTCTTAAGTATTTAACTAATAGAGAGGTAAAAAAGTAGCTAAATTAGTAGAATTAAGTAATCTATTATACTAAAGCTGCTAGTTTAGTAGAAGTTTAGGGCTTTAGAGTAGAAAAGGATTTTCTTCTAATAGTTGCTAAGAAAGATAAAGTATAGGTACTAACCTATATAGTACTAATTAACACTAAAAATAAGCTAGGTAGGATTAATTAACTAATTTCTATAATGTATTCTACTATCGAAGTAGCCAAACTATTAAAGCGGCTACTTTTTCTTAGCGTTATAAACACTATATATAAACTATAATAAATCTACAATATAACCTTCTATTAATTTAATAAGAAGGTAGAATTGAGCTTGCCTTATAAGCGTATAAATTAGG
Organism: Lojkania enalia; assembly: GCA_010094045.1. NCBI lineage: Eukaryota > Fungi > Ascomycota > Dothideomycetes > Pleosporales > Lojkania > Lojkania enalia. The sequence continues at coordinate 79,185 of ML986693.1, forward strand.
CCAGTTTAAGAGCGTGTGATGTACTGCTATAGCTTTTAATATATAATATTAACAACTCTCTACTCGACTTTATAGAATTATGTTTCGCCCTTATATATAACTAAATCGCTAGAAGCTTATAGTAACCGAAGAATAAATAATCGTACAATATATTCTCAACCTTAATTTACAAGGATTTATACCCCGGCTATATAAGGTAGTAGATATAGTAGATAAACTATTAGGCGTATATAGTAGAATATCTATAGAAAAGAATTGGTCTAAATAATTTGTAGCGTATATAGACGAGCTTAAAATAGCCTTTAATCGAGTAAAGGATCGCTAAAAAATAGAATAAGAGAATCTAGAGGTTATTAATATATAGTTTAAGCTTATATAGAATATAATTATAAAATATAGTATATATAATAATAATATCTACAACTTT
>ML986693.1:80346-108343 GCA_010094045.1 Lojkania enalia
AGGCTGCTTCTCGCTATTAAAGAAAGTATATAGGCGTAAGATTAATAAGCTTATATAAGCTAGTATCTACTATATTATAAAGCTCGACTTTCTACCCACCTTTTATATAGTATATTAGCGCTCTATTACTAAGGCTAATATATACGCAAGCTTTTAAGGTACTAGTCTAAAACTATATAATTCTAATATAGTACTATTAAAGCTCGATATTAAGCTTCGTACTCTATTATTACTACTAGTAGCTAGTTACCTCTAGGAGTTAAAAACACCAACTAACGCCGTCGAACTAGGGTCTTAAATAATACTGATTTAAGACCGTATTACTAAGTATTAGAATAGCTTACCTACTACGATTAATAATTCTCTTAATTTACTTGCTAAAGGTGCTGTATAGATAGCTTATTTATACGTACTATTTTAGCGTTAGATTGGTCAGCTTTAGGAAGTAAATAAGGCTCTATTACAGCGTAAAAAGCGATTAAAAAAGGTTCTATAGAAGCAAGGTAGTCTTACTAAGGCTAAAGCTGCTGAGATAGCTGCTTAAAAGGAGGTAGATAAGTAGCTAGAGGATAAAATACGCGTAGGTAGGAAGTGTAGAAGAGCGGGTATACTATACTAGAAGCGTTGCAGCTGCTGCAGCGAGCCTAGATATAATACTAGAACTTATATAATAGTAGATAAATAGTATATCTATCCCCTATTAAATTATTATAGTAATACTTATAAGTATTATTATAATACACGCCTCTAAATATAGAGATAGCTAATAAGGTAGGTAACTTACTTAAGTAGGCGACTTACTTATAAAATACGTTAAAGGTTATTATAGGTTCAGAATATTATATAAGGCCTACTCTTATATAGCTAGATAATTGCGAGTAGGTTATAATTATTTAGAGTATTTATACTGCTGCGTATATAACCCTATTATTTATTATCTGTAAAGAACGCGTCTATATCTCTATATAGTATAAAAAAGTAGGTATACTATACGATTGGAAAATTTCAGTTTCTAAGAACGGCTGGATAAATAATACGTTTAGTCTTAAGTAGCTAAAGTACTTTAATAAGTATATAACGATATATTAGGTAGAGTTATATAGGCTACTTATTTTAGACGGCTATAAAAGCTACCTTAACTAGGAATTTAAAGATTACTACTTTATATAAAAGATTCTAACGCTTTATATACCTTCTTATTTATTTTATATACTTCAGCCTCTTAATATAGTTTACTTCTTACTATTAAAGCTAAAGTACTTGCAGTATATATAAGATTTAGCGTACCAACATGTCTACTATATTAATAAAGAAGGCTTCCTTCCAGCCTTTATAAACGCGTTTTTTAATATATTTACGTATAAGAACTATTAAAAAGCCTTTAAAGTAATAGAAATTGTTCCTCTAAACGCGTAGATTATATTAGATCGCCTTAATATATAACTACATACTCTACTAGAACTACTTCTATAAGAAGATTCTTAGTAGTCTAAAACTCTAAGTAATATATATAAATTTAGGTTATAATTAACACTTATATAAAAGTCCTTTGTATAATTACTAAAAGAGGTATAAGAAGGATTCTTATAGCTTATAAAAAGTGCTAAGTTAATACTATATTAGAATACGCTTCTTTAAGCTTGCAACTCTAAACTTAAAAAGTAATTAGAAGAAGTAACTAAGCGTAAAACGCGTAAAAGAAAGTATATTTAGTATAATAGTATAGTATTATATAGCGAGGGATCTTTATATATAGCTGCTGAAGCATCTATAAGCTCTTAGCCCTTTAAGAAAACTCGTGGTACTGATACTTAAGAAAGGGCTCAACTAGCTCAACGCTACTATAGTAACTGTAGTAAGACTAGACATAACGCTCGTACGTGCTAAAAGGATAGTAGGGAAAATTCTAAATTAGATGAAAGTATATTATATATAGAATCTCTTATTAGTATTAAGTAAATTAACTTTTCGTATATAGTGTTTATTGCGCTAAGAAAAAGTAGCCGCTTTAATAGTTTAGCTACTTTAATAGTGGAATACGTTAATTAAATAATTAGTATACTAATATACTAACTATTATAAATACTTTAATTTATTAAAGATGTTTAGCTTATTTATAGCTTTAAAACGTCTATTAATTCTTTAACTAAATTCTAATAGTATTATATAATAGCTTTAAAAAAATCTAGTTTACAATTATATACTCTACTACTCTACTTCTATAAGAAGTAGTACTTTTAGAGTAATTGTAAGTATATAAATAAATTAATTAGACTACTAAACTAGATACTAGATTAGGAAATATTAAAGACTTAAAATAATATATTAAATAGAAATAACTAGGTAAAAAAGAATACTCTAAAGGTAAATATAGAAAAATATAAAAAGATAAAATTCTTATTTAATAGTAAAGTTTCTATAAAAACTATTAGCTTCTAGAGAAATATCTAGGTAATTTAAAAAGATAATTTTTTAGTAAGTACTACTTCTAAAAAAGAAGATACTAGTATTTTAAATTAATAGATACTTAATCTAGATTCTAATATTTATATATATAACTCTAAAACTTTTAGTTAGTAGACTATTTAGATAGTAAATTTTAAAGATAAAATTACTATAAGAGGTAGTATATATCTAATATTAGAATAGGGTACTATTATAATTATAATTAATTCTTCTATAAGCCTAAAAAATATTAAACTAATAAAAGTTACTTATATTCTTTAGTAATTAACTAATATAATAGCCCTAATTAAAAATAGAGAATAAGATATTTAGTTTAACTTAAGTAGAGATTACTTTTACTAATATAATTACTATAATATTATTTATTATTAGAGTTATTTAATAGCTATTAGCTACTAAATATAAATCTAGTAAAAAGGCCTCTACTCGATTTACTTTCTAGATATAAGATAGTTGTAGTATTTAAAGAAAAGCTCTTCTATTACTAATAACTAATACGAATTATTTCTTTAGCTAAAGTATATTAATTATTAGGCTATTTAGGTAGAGATTTAATATTAGCTCTATTTTAGGTACTTAAAAGTATCTAGTTAAGTAATTAGAAAATACTAGTATAGTAAAATTACTAGATATATATATAAGTAAAGTTATTATAGTAGATTAGCTAGTATAGTTAATTTTATCTAGCTACTAAACTATTTAAGAGAATTATAATTAATATTATATAACTTTAGAAGAATTATAAAAGGTACTATAATAGTAAGAGATATTTATTTTTATATAGTTAATTAGGTATTCTAGTAGTATAAGGGATTTATAATATATAATTAGTTAAAATCCACTCTTATAAAAGCTTTTAAAACTTTATTAGAAAAAATTAAGTAATAGTATAAAAGAAAAATCGTATATATTTATATAAATAATAATTTAATCTTTTTAGAACTTATAAAAGTATTATTTAATTAAGAAATTATAACTAAGATCTATATACTTTATATACCTAAGTAGAATAGCTTAGTAGAATAAGTAAGATATTAAATTATAACCCTCGCGTGCGCTTTTACAATAGAAGATAATATTTCTAATAAATATACTAATAAATTAGCTTATATAGTCATATACCTACTTAATAGAACGCCGATTATAAGCCTTTAATTTAAAACTCTATATAAAGCTATTTTTAGCTATAAACTATTTCTTACTTACTTTTAGGTTATAGAATTATAAGCGTACGTTTTAGATAAAACTCTATTAAGAAGTAATAAACTAGTATTATAGATTCTAATTAGGAAACTCCTATAATATAAATGTGGTAAGAGGCGAATCTTGTCTCAGGAAGGGAGATAAGGAGCTGAACTGGTTGATTGAAGATGGCCAGCGGGCCATATTTATGTACATAAAAAAGGGGTATATTAGCTAATATCCAGTATGATATCCGGCGTAATATCGACCGTGATATCGTACGTCGATATCTGATACAGCTCGGCAGACTAGCCGAAAATCCCTATAATATACCCTCCCAGCTTTAACTGCGAAGGAGAAGCTGCGTCGAAAAGAATAAAGGTAGATACTATACTAAAAGAGGTAAATTGTATAGAGTAACTAGTAGTAGAGCTAAATACGCTTGCAGAAATATCAATTTAATATAATATAGGGTGAGTTATAATCAATTTTTAATCACCCCCTAAGATTCTTATTAGTAATTGATTTATTTGGCTGATAGAAATTCCTGAGATTCGATTCTAGCTGAAATATCTTCTATTTTCAGTTGCTTAATAAACCTTTAGTATTGTTGCGGCTGCAGAACTTTTATAAAACTATTAGCTGGCATTAGATTTATTAGTTGCCAACTAATTGTAAGTCTCTACTCTGCTACTTCTTAACGTAGCTAGTGCTGGTATATATCTATATAGCGAAGTTTAGTATTAAGACGCTTAGATAGCTTATTTATAATATCTACTATTTATTAATTATTATAAAGTAGTACTAGTTACGTATTAATATAGAAGCGCAGTAAGGCGAAGGCCTTCTACTACTACTCTATTTCTAATCCAGCGACTAATAGTACTAATAATTCTGCTTCAATAGTCGATTTTGTAACCGTACGCTGAATTGAGGCTTTCCAATCAATCAGCATCCTAAAAAGTTGAAATATATAGCTATAGGAACTTCAACAAGTATTAGGATTATTACTAAAAGCTGTATTAGATATGCTATAGAATAGTAATTACTCTACGGGGTTAATATAATTAGTATTACTACTCTAGCTAATAGTAGAAGTGTTTTATATATTATTAGCTGTTGCTGTAATTGCTAAGTACTTTATACTAATCAGATATTACTATACTCTTAAAGCAGCGTTAATATAATAATTGCTAGGGTTCTAGAGGTATTATAATAATATCGAGTATACTTACGCGATATTAGAGCGTATAAAAACTGTAATCTAGGCTAGACAACCAATTAGTTATTAGTAGTAAAATATCCTATTAGAGGATTCCTTAGTAGCAGCTAGCAGTATATTCTTATATAGAGGTGTACTCAGCGCCTTCTTATTAACTATAATATTAAATCGCGCTGCCACCTTATTAATAAATAAGTTTTATAGCAGCCAGGTCTTACGCTGCTATATATCGCGTACGACTTAAACTCCTAGAAACTAATTTAGATTTCCGAGGGATTAAAGTTTATATTTATTACTTAATTACAATTTAAATTTCTACTTAGTAGAGATATTTAATAGGTAAACTAGGATTATAATATTATTAATATAAAAGAAGATAATTAGCTTATCGTTTGCGTATAAGCAAGATATTTCTAGTACTATTTTAAGGCCTAATTGCCTTAGAGTCCTATCCAGCTTATAATACCAAAGTTTTAGAGTATTCTTAAGGCTATATATAGCTTTCTATAGTTGTAGATATTTCCTATACTTATATACGAAACCTTCTAGTATATAGATATATATCAACCTGTCTAATCGGTAGTTAAGGAACGTGTTAATAATATTAAACTAGTATATATTGAGTTTAAAATAAGTTGTAATTAATATTAGAAAGTAAAAGGTTCGTGCGGCTAGTATAGCAGTATAGGTATCTCTCTATTAAGATTGTAGATCGCCGCGTACGACTAATCTAGCCTTAAATTTATATAGGAAACCGTCCTTATTAAATTTATATACGAATACCTATATTACTAGGAGAATTTTAGTAGAATCTTAGAGGATTGTTACCTTTTACTAGGTATCTATATTCTCCTACTTCTATAACTCAGCGCGACAGGCCTTATAGAAGCTAGTACTAAAAGGGTAATTCTTCAGATCTTTATAATACTTTAGTTCTAGTAGAAGCTAATTGCGATAATATTTTCTAATAGTATAAGTTTCCTTTATATAATTTACTAGTATCAGCTTGCTATTAAATAGTACTGTAAAGGTTATAAAGTATAACTAAGACGGCCTGCGGCTGTATAAGAACCTACCTCCCTAAATTATATTATCCCTTAATATTTAGCTACTAATTTCTTCCCTCCGCGGGGTATTATTTATTCTTCTTAAGGGTATAGAAGTATAAGAAGGCGATAGTTACTATCCTTGTAGCAAATTATTACTAAATATAGTATCTTTACTATCTACTAGCAGCGCTACAGGGGTATCCTGATTCTTTAGCGCTAGCGCTAGTATTAATTCTAGTATTAGAAGTCCCTAATTACTAGTAATATCGTCGATTTGTTCTTTAAAAACAGTATTCTCCTACTAATAGGCCTTCTTACTAATTAAATTGCCTGCTAACTTAGTAGGGATATCTTAATTAGACAGCCGATCCTTATAGATCGCTTCTACAACTTTAATCGTTTTATTATTACTACTATCGATAGAACTCTTAATATCGTTAATTTAAAAAAGAATCTTCTCTAGGGATTCTTTTAGCAGATATTCCTCCTCCTTACTAGATATAATATCGCTAAATATAACGTTCCTAGTATTAAGTACCCGTTTTAGTTTTAGAATTAGTACTTAGTATATATTTATACTCCTATATTACAAGAGTTTTCCGATTAGTACATGTAATACTAGTTTATTACCTCTTAATAGAGTTTTATCTAAAACGTACGCTCGCGATCTTATAACCTAAAGGTAAGTAAGAGACGGTTTATAGCTAAAAACGGCCTTATATAGGGTTTTAAATCGAAGGCTTACAATCAGCGTTCTATTAAGTAGGTATATTACTGTATGAGCTAATTCGTTAGTATATTTATTAAAGATATTACCTTCTATTATAAGAACGCGCGCGCGGGTTATAATTTAGTATCCTACTTACTCTACTAGGCTATTCTACTTAGGCGTATAAGGCGCGCGAGCTTCAATTACAATTCCTTAATCGAGTAATACTTCTATAAGTTCTAAGAAGCTTAAATTATTATCTATATAGATATATATAATCTTTCTTTTATACTATTATTTAATTTTTGCTAATAGTATTTTAAAGGCTTTTACGAGGGTAGATTTCAACCGATCGTATATTATAAATCTCTTATACTACCGGGACACCTAATTAACTATATAAAATAGGTATCTCTTACTATTATAGTACCTCTCGCAGTTCTTCTAAAGTTATATAATATTAATCACAATTCTCTCGAATAGTTTAATAGCTAGATAAAGCTAACTATACCAGCTAATCTACTATAATAACTTCGCTTGTATATATATCTAGTAATCTTACTATACTAGTACTTCTTAATTGCTCAACTGGATACCCTTAGCTGCCTAAGATAGGGCTAATACTAAATCTCTACCTAGGTAGTTTAATAATTAGTACACTTTAGCTAAAGAAATAATTTATATTAGTTACTAGTAATAAAAGAGCTTTTCCTTAATTACTGCAACTATCTTATATCCGGAAAGTAAATCGAGTAGAGGCCTTTTTACTAGATCTATATCTAGTAGCTAGTAGCTATTAAACAACTCTAAATAACAAACAATATTATAGTAATTATACTAGTAAAGGCAATCTCTACCTAAGTTAAACTAGATACTCTATTCCCTATTTCTAATTAGGGCTATTATATTAGTTAACAACTAAGGGACGTAAGCAACTTCTATTAGCTTAATATCCCTTAGGCCCGTAGGAGAATTAATTATAATTATAATAGTACCCTATTCTAATATAGGGTATATACTACCTCCCGCAGCGATTTTATCTTTAGAATTTACTATTTAAATAGTCTACTAACTAAAAGTTTTAGAGTTATATATATAGATATTAGAACCTAGATTAAATATCTACCGATTTAGGATACTAGTCTCTTCTTTCTCAGGGGTAGTACTTACTAAAAAATTGCCCCTTTAAATCACCTGGGTATTTCCCTAGAGGCTAGTAGCTTTCGTAGAGGCTTTACTATTAAACGAGGATTTTAACTTCTTATATTTTTCCATATTTACCTTTAGGGCATTCTTTTTCCCCTAGTTATTCTTATTTAAGATATTATCTTAGGCTTTTAGTATTTCCTAATCTAGTATCTAGTTTAGTAGCCTAATCGATTTATTTATATACTCGCAATTACTCTAGAAGTACTACTTCTTATAGAAGTAGAGTAGTAGAGTACGCGATCGCGAACCGGATTTTTCTTAAAGCTACTATATAGTACTATTAGAATTTGCTTAAAGAATTAATAGATATTGTAAAGCTATAAATAAGCCGAGCGCCTTCTATAGATTAAAATATCTATAGTAATTAGTATATCGGTATATTAATTGTTTAATCGTAAGAATCGGTTGATTAATCCTATTTAGCTTATTTTTAGCGTTGATTAGTACTATATAGATTAGTACCCACACCTCATCTTTCTTAGCAACTGTTAGAAGAAAATCCTTTTCTGCTTTAAGGCCCTGAACTTCTACTAAGCTAGCAGCCTTAGCATAATAGATTACCTAATTCTACTAATTTAGCTACTTCTCTACCTCTCTATCGGTTAGGTACTTAAGAAGAGCTTAATATTTCTTCTAGATTAGTTGCTCCCTCGACTTAATAGTAGGCGCTAACTTTTCCTATAAGATTCTAAGAATCTTATAGCTAGTTATATCGTTGCTAAGTATTACTTTATATTAAGGCGATGTTATTATTAAGATATCGCTATATATAGTATAAAGAGCGTCGTCGATCTTAATCTAATCCTTCCTCTATCGGTTATACTAGTTCCTTGCCCAGTTCTAATCTATTGTTTGTATTAAGGTTATCTCCTTATATATAACTCTACTAGAGGGGTATCTTTCTATTTCCCCTTCTAGATTTATCTTTAGGGTCCGGAACTCACCTATATTAGGGAGGGGAGGTTCTAGCCTATAGATTTTAACCTCTTTAAGAGGTACGCTTAGATCTAAATATTCCTATACCCTTAACCTACTAGCTATTAGTTTACACTACTCGAGCTAATCCTCCTAATTACTAGAAGTACTAAGTATCTTCTTCTTAGATATAGCTATAGAGGAGTGTACAACCGTTGTAACACCAGAAATATACTGGAATATATCGATACTAGAGAATAAAATAGCCTTAAACGCGATACAGCGTATTAATAGGCTTATAAAGTGTAGAATTTACACGTAATTCTGATAGCTGAGTACCTAAAGATCGTTGGTAAACGATAAAGATAATAATATCGCAATATTACGATACTAAATAAAAAGAAGCGATATCGATTGCAATATATAAATTAAGTTGCAGCTATTTTAGTGCGGTAACCGGGCTTATAACTGTAGTAAGAGGCGAATCTTATCTCAGGGAGGGAGATAAGGAGCTAAACTAGTTGATTAAAGATGGCCAGCGGGCCATATTTATGTACATAAAAAAGGGGTATATCAGCTAATATCCAGCGTAATATCCGGCGTGATATCGACCGTGATATCGTACGTCGATATCTAATACAGCTCGGTAGACTAGCCGAAAATCCCTATAACAATAAAAATATAAATATATACTAAATACTAATTCTAAAACTAAAATAGATATTTAATACTAGGAATATAATATTTAGTAATATTATATCTAGTAAAGAGAAGAAATATCTACTAGAAGAATCTTTAGAGAAGATTCTTTTTTAAATTAATAATATTAAGAGCTCTATTAATAGTAGTAATAATAAAACGATTAAAGTTATAGAAGCGATCTATAAAGATTAGCTGTCTAATTAAGATATCTTTACTAAGTTAGTAGAAAATTTAATTAGTAAAAAGGTTTATTAGTAGAAAAATACTATTTTTAAAGAATAAATTAATAATATTACTAGTAATTAGAGATTTCTAATACTAGAATTAATACTAGTACTAGCGCTAAGGAATTAGAATACCCCTATAATACTACTAGTAAATAGTAAGGATACTATATTTAGTAATAATTTACTATAAGAATAGTAACTATTACTTTCTTATACTTCTATATTCTTAAGAAGAATAAATAATATTTTATAGAGAGAAGAAATTAGTAGTTAGATATTAAAAGATAATATAATCTAAGAAGGTAGATTTTTATATAGCTATAAGCTATTTTAGTTATACTTTATAACTTTTATAGTACTATTTAATAGCGAGCTAATACTAGTAAATTATATAAAGAAAACTTATACTATTAGAAAATATTATTATAATTAACTTCTACTAGAACTAAAGTACTATAAAAATCTAAGGAATTACCCTTTTAATACTAGCTTCTATAAAGTCTATTATATTAAGTTATAGAAGTAGGAGGATATAGATATCTAGTAGAAGGTAATAATCCTTTAATATACCGCTAAAATTCTCTTAGTTATATAGATATTTATATATAAATTTAATAAGAATAGTTTTCTATATAAATTTAAGGATAGATTAGTTATATATAGAAATCTATAATCTTAATAGAGAGATATCTATACTACTATATTAGCTATATAAACCTTTTACTTTTTAATATTAATTATAACTTATTTTAAACTTAATATATACTAGTTTAATATTATTAATACGGTTTTTAACTACCGATTAGATAGGTTAATATATATCTATATACTAGAAGGTTTTATATATAAATATAGAAAATATTTACAACTATAGAAAGTTATATATAGTTTTAAAGATATTCTAAAACTTTAGAATTATAAGCTAAATAGAACTCTAAGGTAATTAGGCTTTAAAATAGTACTAGAAATATCTTATTTATATACTAATAATAAGCTAATTATCTTTTTTTATGTTAATAATACTATAATTCTAGTTTATCTATTAAATATCTATATTAAGTAGAAATTTAAATTATATTTAAATATTAAATATAAATTTTAATCTTTTAGAAATTTAAATTAGTTTTTAGGAGTTTAAATTATATATAATATAAAATAGTATAAAACCTAACTACTATAGAACTTATTTATTAATAAGGTAGTAGCGCGATTTAATATTATAGTTAATAAAAAGGCGCTAAAAACGCCCATATATAAGAATATACTACTAGCTACTATTAAGAAATTCTCTAATAGGATATTCTACTATTAATAGTTAATTAACTATATAACTTAGATTATAATTTTTATATAATTTAACGTTATATAAATATATTTAATATTATTATAATACTTATAAAACTCTAGAAAATACTATATTAATACTAATTTATAAATATAGTAATAGCTAATAATATATAAAATACCTCTACTATTAACTAGAATAGTAATACTAATTATATTAACCCTATAGAATAATTGCTATTTTATAGTATATTTAATATAGTCTTTAGCGATAATTCTAATATTTATTAAAATTTCTATAACTATATATTTTAACTTTTTAAAATACTAATTAATTAAAAAGTTTTAATTTAATATATAGTTATAAAATCGACTACTAAAGTAGAATTATTAGTACTATTAGTTGCTAGATTAGAAATAGAGTAATAATAGAAGGCTTTTACTTTACTATACTTCTATATTAATATATAACTAATACTACTTTATAATAATTAATAAATAGTAGATATTATAAATAAGCTATCTAAGTATTTTAATACTAAACTTTATTATATAGATATATACTAGTACTATCGTACTTTACAAGCGAGCGGCTTATATAAGTAAACGGTCTACTCTATTAACTTTTTTAACCTTTATATACGTATAGCTTAATAACTAAGTAATATAATAGCAATTTACAACTTGCGCGATTATTCTATAGAAACCTCTACATCCTTCTAGTATATATAAAAATTATGTCTAGTCTTACCGCAGCGGCTATAGCGCGCTTTATACTATCCGCTCGTATCTAATCGCACCCTAAATTAGCGTATTATAGCCCGAGTTTCCTCCTTATTATCCTTTTTAGCAATAATCATCTCTCCTTATACTTTTATTAGGGTCCCTTACACTTAAATCTACTTTTTTTCTGCTGTTTCTATTTTATTACTACTTTATTCGCTTTTTAAAGGCTAATAATTTTATTATATATTAACCCGATCTAATATATTACTTTTATAGAGCCTTTTTTAAGCTAATTTAGCTTCTTAATAATAGAAGCTAGCAAAGAGCTTATATCCCTTTAAATCCGATTATAAGTTAATATTAATTAAGCTTCTAGCTCACACATATTACTTAGTATTTTTACTTCTTATAAGGTATTCTCTTATACTAGTAGTATTAGCGTACGAAGCTTTATATTAAGCTTTAAAAGTACTACTTCTAGATTAAACGGGACTAGACTAGCTCCTTAAAAGCTTATATAGATATTATCCTTTATAATTAATATATTAAAAACAGTTTTAAAGGCTAGAAAGAACTTAAGTTTTATAATATAGTTAATATAATTACGTACTAAGACTAAGATCTAATTTCTATATATGCGTTTTAATAGTAAGAAGTAGCCTATATCTAGTAGCTATAATAGGTATAATAAATAAGCTAGTATATAGAGTAGAATAATACTCTATTCCTTATAGAGTTTCTAGAAATTAAGCGAGTTATAACTATTATAGCTATTAAAGATTAGTAGTTAACGCGCATCTACTATACAATCCTTTATATATCTATAAAAGTATTTTAACTACTTAATACCGAGTTTATTTATTATCCAGCTATTCTTACTAACTACAATAGCCTAGTTCTTAGGTATATTATCGCCTTTATACTAGGTAGAGAGATAGTAGTAGCTAGTAATAATAATAAAGAGTAGAAGCGTTTAGCTAGTAGTATTAATCCTCTAAATTACTAAAATCTATTTATAATTATCTAATTAAATTGCCTTTAGTCGATTATATCTCTCTATACCTATAATAACTAGTTATAATAAAATAATACTTATTTAAAAGCTAGATTCGTCGAAGTTATATATATCCTTATCTATAATACTATATTTCTTTTTAGTATGCTGTATAAGCTTAAACCAGCCTTTAATTATTTTAGAATCTTTATATAAAGCTTTCTAGCAATTATAAAGCTAATTTAGACGTATTTTAAACTTAGGAGTATATCTAATAAAGTTTCTAGGCTAATATATACTAATTTAGCCTATACTATACTTAGTAAGTAAGCTATTAGCTATATTTTATATAGTAGTTAAGATAGGTATAAATCCTCGCGAATCTAGGTTAAGTAAATATTAAATAATAACCTCTTCTTTAAGTTTCGTTAGTCTCTTTAAGTTAGGCTTATAATTGTACTATAAGTAGATTCTAGTATATTATTAGTATATAATCGTTTAAATCGTATTAAATATTAAAGTAGTATATCTTTTACTTTTTATTTAGCCTCTTTTAGTAGCTAAAAGAGCTAAGTTTACTTAATTCTCGTTTTAGGCTATATTCTTATTATTTCGTCGTTATATTATTATTAAAAGCTTAGGTATTGCATTTTAGTAATAGAGTAGACCGCTCGCTTATATAGGCCGCTTGCTTATAAAGTATATTAGTTATATTACGAAGTAGTAGAGTAGAGACTTATAATTAGTTAGTAACCGATAAATTTAATACTAGCTAATAGCTTTATAAATATTCTATAACTATAATAATACTAAAGTTTTATTAAACAACTAAAAATAGAAGATATTTTAGCTAGAATTAAATCCTAGAAATTTCTATTAGTTAAATAAATCGATTACTAATAAGAATTTTAGGAGGTAATTAATAAATTAATTATAACTTACCCTATATTATATTAAATTATTATTTCTATAAGTATATATAACTCTACTATTAGTTACTCTATATAATTTACTTCTTTTTATATAGTTTCTACCTTTATTTTTTTAATACAGCTTCTTCTTTATAGTTAAAGCTAGAAGAGTATATTATAAAGATTTTTAGCTAGTTTATTAAGCTATATTAGATATTAACGTATAATATTATAGTTAATATTATGCTAGATATTATATTAAATATTAGTTAATATACCCCTTTTTTATATATATAAATATAGCCTACTAGCTATTTTTAATTAACTAGTTTAGCTTCTTATCTTCCTCTCTAAGATAAGATTCGCTTCTTACTATAATATTAACTACTTACTAAACTTAATATTATAGAATATAAGAGATTTATTAATAACCTTTTACTTTATAATATATTTTATAGTTAAACTTTTTAATATTTTTAAATTTTAAGCTATTAATAGTTTTAGATAGCTATTTTATATTATCTAAGTTTATATAGCTCTAGATTTTATAAGTTCCTTATAAGATAATCTCTTATTTTTAAGCTAGCTATAAATCTTAGAAAGAGAATATAGTAATATAAACTATTAAAAAAGCTATTTATATTTTATCTATATATTTAAGAAAAGTAAATATTCTATTCATTTTAGAAACGTAGATAATTCTACTATTATTCTTAATATATAATAGCTTCTAATAGAAACTATAATAGTATAGTTCTTTTAGTTAAAACTAGTTTAAGAAGATAATAGAAATATAGAGGTTTAGATAGTATAATACTTCTATAAAATATATATTAATAGTACTATTACTAGTTAGAAAAATATAAAACTATATTATACTTTTACTTTCTACTCTAATAAGATTACTACCTATTTTTATATATTCTATACTAGATTATTCTATTAAGATAAACTTAGTCTTATTATTATATATATACTTATTAGTACTAGTATTAAAAATAATTTAATTTTTATAAAGCTTTTATAGTATTCGCTTAATTATATATTATAGTATTAGTAAAACCTAAGTATTATAACTACTTTTTAATATACTAATAATAGTACTAAAATTAGTTAATAATATATAGTTTAATTAAGCTAATTAGATTAATTTTTATACTAATTCTAAGTATTTATTAAAAAGTTATTTTAATATCTTCTCTAGATATATAAATTAATAGTTTAATCTACCCCTTAAATACTTATATTAGTAGTTAGAATAGTATTTTCTTTCTATAAGTTTACTATTAATAGGTTTACTTCTAATTTTAATATTATTTTTACTTTTACTTTTATATTAATAACTACTAAACTATTATATATATCTTTTAGCTATATTTAAAATACTATTATTTTTTATATAGATTTTTTTAATATAATTTATTATTAATTTTATTAATTATAGTATTAATATTTAAAACTCTACTTTTATATAAGTTCTAGTACTATTATTATATATAGGTTTTAAATTAATCTTTAATAGAGATAATAAACTAGAATATAATACTCTTAAAATTAGATTTAAAATTAATATTATCTAATTATATAAAACTAGTTTTAAATTTACTAGTAAATTAAAATATATTATTATAGTAACTATTATATAGATTAAAGAAATTAACTTAGAGGATATACTCTTCTATAAAATTTTACTCTTTATTATATTAAAAATAGTATTTAAAAATACTTCTACTATTTTATATAAGTATAAACCTTTAAATACCTCTTAATAATCTATAGTAAGTAAAATACCTATAATAAAAGCTTCCTTTTTAATATAATTATAGTAGTTTTTCTACTATTAGTTATATTATATTTTATAGGTATTATTAGTATATTAAATATTCTCGAAATTACTTTACTAGATAAACTTTATTATTTATAGTCCTATATTATTTAAATATAATAGTATATTCTAATATATTAGTTTACTAGACTTAGGTAGTAGAAATATTTCTTCTAGAATATTTTTAGCAGTCTTACTAATAACTTAGTTTTATAAGGCGGCTTCTTATAGTAAAATATTCTTACTATTCTTTACTAGGTTTATAACTCTTTTATAGTCTACTATAATAGTATTACGTTCTATATTAGTAGTATAAGCTAAACTTAGTTAACTAAATACTATTATTAGGCCACCTATTAGTTAGTAATAGTAAGCTAGGGATTAATATAATAATCAATCTAATTTGCTATAGGCCGGAAGTGCGGCCGAGGGCTTATAACCTGTTGAGCTGTGGTAGATAGAGTAGGAGGAAGCATATATTGTTGCTTGCTTGGTGGAGCGCGCTCTCAAGAAGAACTATCTAAATAGAGCTAGTCCTAATCGGGACTAGTCTACAAACGCCGATGTTTGTGAGGTCTATCACCTCGATATCCACCCTCCAACATATTCTGTAGAATCCCTTACTATATGCGTAGACTTCATCTATAATAATGAATTGGCATCTACTAATATATCGCTTACTGCCCTGAGTTAGGTGGAGTGTGGCTGCGCTATATTGCTTGGAGCTTGACGCATGCTCAAGAGCCACAAATGTGGTCAGATGTGACTGATCCGAAGTTACTAACGCGTCGGCCCCCGCACTCTATCCGTCCTCCTAATCTTTCCAGCTTAATTCAGCTATGGCAAAGGTTCGTGAGTCGGACGCCTCCCCAGTCGCACAGACTCAATCAAGCGAACGAAATGAGAATCCCAGTATCTAGTCTGGATTGATTATCGACTGGCGAATTACTGTGTCACCAAGCAGTTTGCAGCCTGTAATCATTATGCTAGCTATTAGTCCAATGCGCGCTCTGTGTAGACATTGCTGTTACTCTGGCCGAATGGACAATAGCAAGGTGAGCCCCATCACAGCCGGCCCAAGTCATGCAGCTCGCCCAAGTTGTGAAATCCTCCCAAATCGTATGACCACCTAAGTCGTGCAACTACCGTGCTAACGTTGATCGCATGGAGAGCATGGCCTATTAGTCTTAGCACGCCATAATTTCCAGAGCCCCTCAAAATCTCACGGAGCAAATTTGAAAACTGCGACAAGAGTTGTTGCCAGACCTAGAAGCAATGAATCTCTAATATCATTCTACTCCGCATGTACAATCTAACCCATTAGTCTATCTACACGACATTACAACCAACATGTGAGCTACTGCAATCTATAAAATACTAAAATTGAACAAACAATTTGAAACCAGTTTGTTTGAATCTCGCAACTAACACAAAAGCTGTACCAACAAGACAGAAAATGCCAGCAAAGATTTTAGGACCTACCCAACCAGAATGAGCAAGTATTGCACCATTAATTGGATTTGTGGACAAACCAGCAATAGAGGCAACAAAAAAGACAATACCTGTACGAAAACCCGTCTCTGCCAGCGGAGAGATTTGCATGATCATTGGAGTGATAAGAGAGGCATAAGCGCCAGAGAAAAACCCAAAGAGGGCAGCGAATGCAATGAGTGTTGCGTTTGTGTTGTGAGGAATCCAAAGAGCCAGTATCCAAATGCCAGTCAAGTTACAGACGACGATGAAGGTGTTGTATCGACCAAGTTTATCACCGAGAAATCCTGATAGTAAACGACCGAACAATGAACCAGCGTTAAGTATGGGTATCAAATACTGAGCCAAGTCTGAACTCATGCCAGCACTGAGTGCTTGAAGGGGTAGATAGTTGAGGGGAATGTAGAAGCCGAAGCTGAAGATGCAGAAGCCTATAAGCAGGAGAAGGAATGGAACCTCGGTCAGGGGCTTCATCAATTCTGCTCCCGTGACTTTGTGAGGTCGAGGAGTATAGTAAGGACGCATGGTGAGGTTGGCAATAATGAGCAGGAACAGGATGAGAAAAGCGCAGATGCGCATTGTCCAACCGAAACCAACTTGAGGGATAAGTCCAGAAACCATGATTGGAAATACGACGCCACCGATACTGGAACCGGTAAAGGCAATTCCCAAGGCAGCTCCACGTTTCCGATTGAACCAAGGACCGGCACAGTTGACGGCTGGGAGAGTTAGTGGAGTACAGGACAGATATGGGAAGACATACAAGGCTGGAAGATTGCTGATACACCAAGGGCAGAACAAACTCCTTGAGCAAGGAGGATCTGATAGTATTCGATACCCAGACTGGTCATCATGATACCAAACACATGCAGGAAACTGCCACCCATGAGTAGCCAACGTGGGCCATAGTTATCGTACAAGGCGCCGACAATAGGACCCTGAGAGAGATTAGCAAGTGTCACATCTGCGTATGCCTATATATGCGTATCTATCACATTGATAGGCATCACACGTCATATTGACGTGCTCATATCGTATCACAGGTGCATGCATCGGGCCGACAATTCATACGAAGTATCGTAATGTGCGAAGGTAAAGAAAAACGTACCATGCCCATCATCAAGAAGAATTGCAAAGATGGAATCCATGAGATAGTACTTGCAGAGTAACCTCTGAGTAAGGAATTCTCATAGTACTCTTGAAAGACACCTACACCTGATGAGGTCAGTATAGCACCATATACAAGAAGAGTGGATGTACTGCTCAGCCAACCAAAACTGCAAAATGAAGTACACCAAAGTCCAAGGATTACACCCCATGCAATAAGACCACCATCTGGAGCATCACTATCCCATTGAGGACCAGGTTGTACAGCATTCTTTGTGTCATAATGATTGGAACTAGCATGGTTGGTTTCTCCAATCTGGTCTTTAATCTGATCCGTTTCGGGGGTGTCCACCTGTATTGATAGGGTTCCATCCAGTGAGGGATCCTCTTTGAGTTCTAACATTACGTCGGGTGGATGAAACAGGGTTGCAAGCTTTGCTGGAGCTAGAGAAGCTTGCTAGGCCTGGATAGGCTTATGGAGCCAGAGCCGGCTCGCTGTATGTGAGGAAGGACGGGCTTAGAGTTGTAGAACGAATGTCGAAGCTGGTGAGGCTGGTTCAGGTCATGTTGATGTCGCGATCGCTTTTAAAGTGCACATCAAGAAACTCGAAGCGCGCCCCAACATATATACGAGGGCGTAAAATAAGCAGTGGTCATTCTGTCAACACGAAGGAGGTGCTCGGTCGATTGTTGCCATGAAGCGCAAGGGGTTCGGTCGTAAAAGGCTTGCAATAAAGGCCGAGCCGATAAGTGGGGCTGTCCAAGATTCGGCGTCAGAGCCGCTTATGCCCGAGGTTTCCTCCTTGACTCGACCTCGCAAATAACGACCGACCGTCTCGCAGTACGCACGGTGAGATATGCTCGTGCGGGCGACGTAGTCCACCGGCGTGTAGCGGCGATTCTAGCAACGATTCCAGGACGATTCCAGGACGATTCCAGGACAGTACCAGGACGATTTGAGCGACAACTGTAGGACTAGTCTGGCGACGACCATAGGACGATCTGGCGGCGGCTGCAGGACAATCTAGCGATGACTGCAGGGGAATTCTGGCGACGAACTCAGACGACTCAGGCTAGACCGACGATTCGCGACCCTAACTCGAAATGTTGTCAGTACTAGGTACAACCCCTAACAATGCTTCAAGATCTGAGAGCGAAGCGGAAAGAGAAACATCAACCAACCGCTCAAATCCAAGGTCATGTTATGATTGTAATCGTAGAAAGGTTCGATGTGATAAAAAAGAACCATGCTCACCATGTCGAAGACTCGGTAAAGCCTGCAGTTATCCACCTTTCGGACCAAGAATAAGAAGAACCAAAAAGGCCATCATAGCAGATATGGGAACACGCATTTCAAGTCTTGAAAAGTCACTTGCTCAAGCACAACATCAACACTCAAAGCCTGAGAATTCAAGACCAAAGACCAAGGTCGCAGAACCAAATCGAAAACCATTACGATCAAGGTCAGATATACTATCCAACTTCAATGGTCGATCAAGAGAAGACATTCTTGTACAGAAAGGATCATCAAGCCAATACTTCAACGAAATCTTCTTGTCACGGGTCATTGATGAGGTAAGCGGTCAAAGATTTGCATGGGATGTCCAATCTGACTGGCGCAGGAACACAATGTGGAATCAGCATTGATGACGCCTCAGATGGAATCACCTCACCCGACAGGATCTCTATCAATAAATGCACTGGGAATCCTTTCATCGCCCTCACCATCGATAGTACCCTCTCACTATCATCCATCCAAACCAATGGCCGTGAAACTGTGGACAATGTACGTCAACAATGTGGAGGGTTGTGCAGGCTTGAAGCTATTACACCTTCCAACCGATGAGGTTAAAATGTATTCAGTCATCGATAACCCCGTTACGGCATTGCTGGATAATCTAACCCTGAACTTTGCAATCTATTTTGCGGCAACATCTGCTCTTGAAGATGACGAAGCTCAAGCCATATTGGGGCAAGATAAACATACACTCCTTCTCCGGTTCAAGGCTGGATTGGAACAATCCTTTGCTCATGGAGACTTTTTGAATACTCCAACGGTGACTGGGCTTTATGCTTTGGCAATCTACCTGGTAAGCTGTCTCCTATGCCTTAGTGCCTTGGCTCTGTTGATGACAAACTGCAGTCAGCACTTCGAGTACACAATTGTGGAAAGGGAATATGGATCTTGGATGGCCTTGCAATCCGGATAGCACATTCATTAGGCTTACATCGTGATGGTAAACGATTGGGCCTTTCACCATTCCAATCAGAAATACGTCGACGACTTTGGTGGCACTTGCTCAGTCGAGATATTCGGGCCGGAGAAGATTACGGTCTGGAAAACACAAGCAGCCTATTACTGACATCTGATGTCGGGCTGCCCGCGAATATCGATGACGTCGATATCTCTCCGGATATGCAACAAGCTCCAGAACCCAAAGTGGGATGGACGGCAATGACATTTTCATTAATCAACATTGACCTTGCTAAGACAGTGCAGAAGATACTGACACTTGCTGCATCATCATCGCCATCTTCACCACCTCGCGAAGAGATCAGAGCACAGATCATAAATGAAAGTAAGATACGGATGGAGAATTGGTTATCGTATTGTAATCCCGTGATACCGCAGCATCGCTTGGCTCTGGCTTGTTCTCGATTTGTGTTTCAAAAATATGATTTTATAACCAGGTTGCAGTGGGATCTGCTACGACATACTGATCCTCAAGTCGACTTTGCAACAGAAGCAAATCTAATCGAAGCACTAGATCTCATCTTTCCAATGATTAACGAGGACGAACTGTTGAAGCAATACGCATGGGCTAGAAAGGTTTACCCACAGTATCATGTCACGATGTATGTACTGTGGCACTTGTGTGTTCGACCCGAGGGCCCGAACGTCGACCGAGCATGGCAGGCGATAGAAACGTTATTCTCTGACGACATGCGGGATGATTCTACAACGAGACTTGGATCCAAGCCATCAGTATTGACGGCTCTCAGAGCGAAGGCCATGCTGATAAGACAAAAGATCCAAGAACGCAATGCAGGAGTGAGCGCTGGAGGCGGACATTCGCCGGACATAGCGGAGGACCGGCTTCATGACTGCGACCGATTCAGAGACGAGGGATTCGACGATAACGGGTTTTCTGGACATCTACTAGGAGACGCTGGCCTTGATGAGCTTGGGTTTGATAGTAGCGAAGATGGATGGTTAAACTGGGGAGCACTGGTCCAGAGCTTTTAGTTAAACAGTTCACAGAACTTCTAGAGATGGGTTTAGGAGTGTTGACTGAAGGATATGCATTACCGCAACATGCGGACGCGCCGAGACCGGACATCGTTGATAGCACAGAGCAGACCGACCCGCGCCATCTGAAAATTTCTGCAAGCGTGAATAGCACGAATGGCACAAGCTAGAGCAGGGATATCGGTATCAATGCGTTGATGGAGGGACAAGCTGGAGTAAGAACCTAAGCATGGGCCAAAGCATCGATGAAGAGAACCGCCGCGTGCAGTCGTAGCCGGGGCCCCTAGTGGCATTGCGAAGCCAAGGATATCTAAATAGTCGAAGGACAAGTATGAACTGAAGCGCTTTGGCTATTTGATATAGAACTCAAAGGAAGTGCAAAGTTCGAGGTTCGGCAGGCATGAGGGCAATATCTTAAACTATAGCTTAGGTTAGCATGGCGATTGCTGTTCATGCACTTCAGTCTCTAAATCCATCTCTGCTTCCACCTTTGCGCTTCTACAGCCGTTGCCGGGGCCAATCTCTACATACTATTGTTCACCGAAAATGAGCAACGCACCGGTGAAGTGCCTGTTCCTTGGCTCGATCTGCAATAGCTAGAGAGCGGCAGCAAGATGAGAGGGTTGGATCCCACGACGTGCCCGGCAAGTACATGGAGGCGCCGACTACGCTAGATGTTTCCTTTGTACTACAAGCTTAGTCGAATTCAGACTTGGCATTCTCGTTGGCCAGAAAGGTTTTGACCAGCGTCGCACTAATCGTGATGCGGTTCATCCTCACAGGCCTGCACGGGTACAGTCTCTGTGGCTAGTATGATCATCAACTTGATCGCCAATGCTGCAAGGCAGATCCGCAAGATAGGAAAGGCAGAGCAGCTGTCACCTCTCGTCAAATCTCATCTTCGTCCAGCCACGGTTCGCGGCATACATGAAACAGCGAACATAGCCATGATTTGACAGCCTCATGCTTCTTGAGGTTCGGGGTTCTGAGACACCGAACGACGAAATTGCTCGCTATAAGCGGCGCTTTGCCGGTCCTTCACACCGTGGTCTAGGTCCACGATAAAGCTTCAGCCCTGTCCTATCCCGCACGCACAAAGCCTTCGAGCAGCGTGACGCGGGCGGAACAGGAAATATCAGCCGCCAGAGGTAAATGATTATAGCTCTAATCCAGGAATACATCGGCGCAGGCTGTTATGAATTGTCACTCAGCATCCCTGCAATCAACCGTCAGCATCGAACTACTTCAGCTACAAGCTTGTGAATCCTAAGGTCAATTTTGAAGCCACCTAGTCACTGAGTCTCCTTTAGCGCCAGAACGGAAGCCTCGGCTATATGTACGCAGTGCGCACGTGCCCTGAGTTTGTGCAGGCGGCGGTAGGTAGGAGTGGAGGAGGGCGGGATGACGGGAGAGTGGCCTGCCAAAAGCTAACGACAGCCTCGAATATATCAATATGAGACCACGCTCAGCCTGCGTACGGGAAGGCAGCAGCGGGATTTGCTGCCGTAAGCAAGACTTCCCGGCGCGATTGGGAGAGCGCGAGTGG
This sequence comes from Lojkania enalia, assembly GCA_010094045.1. Classification (NCBI taxonomy): domain Eukaryota; kingdom Fungi; phylum Ascomycota; class Dothideomycetes; order Pleosporales; genus Lojkania; species Lojkania enalia. The sequence goes on from ML986693.1 coordinate 103,162, forward strand.
GTAGCGTGGAGTTAAGAAAGCGCCAAGTGCTAACAGACTAAGAGCTGCGCCTCAGGTGCCTTGATCGAATTCCCGGACTTCGCAGCGCTTTCTGCCGCCCCACAACTCGTTGGATGGTATGACTAGCCGTTGATATTGGCTGCGGCGTGGTGCGAGCGGGCGGCTTCGCAGCCTGATCAGCTCCTAAATCTCGTCTTGGCTGCGCGAAAAGTGCTCTGTCGTCCGCTAGCCCAGTCGCTGGAACGTTTCTTAAAGGCACTCCTTGATGTTGGTAGACTTCTTATACCGCACCAGAACTAATATAGCCAACACCACTCTAAAGGCTTCTAAATATCAAGCAGCAAGATAAAACAAGGGCGGTGTTTAACATATCGTCTTCCGTAGAACATTGGGTACATTTCGCCCGGCTCATGCAAAGCCATTGCTTACCTGACACTTAGTCCACCGCCTCCATACCTCCAAGCGAATGCCACGCCGGGCCAACACCCCAATGTAGTCCAGGATATCGCCCCATCCACGATCTTTCTTGCTTTGTACATCGCCTCAGCCGTGCGCCACCAGTTCACCTTCCATCGAAACCGCATTAGGGGCCCAAATTCCTCAAGTCCTAGGCAATATTTTGTATTTACGATGGCACGTTTAGTACCATGATCCCTAGAATTGCGTGGGCGACCCGACCGGATAATGGAAATATAGCGCTCGCTGCTACAATCTTCATCTTTCTCTGGGTGCTTGTCATCTACGTCGTTATTCTTCCCCTCGATACGGGTGTTCTGGGCTTGTTAGCCGAGACTACGCTAGAATGTTTGGCTTGGCAAATGCATCAAGATCACCAATGGGGTTCTTCTTATTATAGTCCTGGTAATCGTTCCTTTCGGTGCTGTGTCTGGCTATACGAAGGATCTGAAACTATCCAACGCTTATCCCTGAATCGACAAATAGGCGTCCTCTACTTCTTCCTGTTCAACTTGATAGCGCCAGTCCTTTTCCTGCTTGCGTTGTTCCTGCCACGTCCAAAGGACATCGAGCTGGGCTTCGAATTGGTGATTGCCTTCACCTTGATCTTTGCACGCTTTGATAGGCGATTTTAGATACCGAGCGGTAGTAGACTGCCCGCAGACTTCTCTAGTATTGACCTCGATGGCAGCGGGCACAATCTATTCAAGCTAGAACAGGCGCAGGACAAAGGTAGGAGCACCGTAAAGTCTTCATGGTTAGAGATCATTACCATGCCACGTATGTATGTCGATATAAATTTTTGCTTTATTATCGTATTTCAATGTGAACAGTTCTCGTGTACAATAGTGATTGGCGTTTCAATGGCTTACCGATACAGCTGACCAGTGCCCCATAGACTAGAAGCTTTATTGAATGGACAAGCCATCCGAGAAGTTATCATATACTCCTCTAAGACCGCATCATTCCCAATTCCGTCGCTGACATTATGATTCCCGCAAGTGCGAGAACTCGGTGTCTTGGAACATACTATGTGTAACGACAAGGTATTTGTCAGGTGCAGGGCGTAATGATAACTAAGAGTGATCACGCGCTGCGAGATTATTCTTGAGGGCTTGTGAAAGAAGTGCGCAAGTAGTATAAGCCCGTACTCTTGTACCCCTACCTATATAGTAGAGGGTAGCCTATAGTCGAAATCAGATTTAAGAACGCCCATTCCTGAGGTAGCTACTATAAGACTAAACTAGACCTATAGTTATATATAGCCTATAGCTAGATATTTGTTTTCTTCTTAATCTACTAGTACTCTTTTATCCGATTTTATCCTACTATGTAACGGCCTCTGATTGGCCAGTAGCAGGACAGGGTGATGACTAAGAGTGATCACGTGCTGCGGGGAGATTATTCTTGTGGGCTTGTGATAGAAATGCGCAAGTAGAGTGTGCGAAGGATATTCAAGTTGACTACAAAGAGCTATGAAGGTTGGAGTCGTAAGGTCATTAAATATAATTTGGTTTTCCTGCTATTCCTCTTGCTCAGTGGCTCAGTCTCAACTGAGCCGCTGAGTCGTTCACGTGACCGGTCCCGCTCGCTTACCCATACAGAGTCCCATACTTCAATAGGCTCCAGCGCGAGGGCGTCCGTAACACTATCCCCCCTCTCTAAACTCTCAGCCTAAGAGTTATTCCGTTCCTCTTGATTATATAGTAGGGTTAGCGAGCCACTGGTACGTTCTTCATATGCTTCTCTAATACCTCCTTCTTACTACTTGTTACTAACCTATGTACCGCTGGTACATGTAACGACCGCCGTTGCAGTCGTACACACACCGGGGCCTTATTTGCGTTAGGTCGGTTAGAGGTGGTGGCTTCAGTGAAGAGAGAGTATTAGGATCGCCGGTTCTTCGAATGTAACGAATGTATTCTTAGAAGTCTAACGTGGTAACGAGATAAATCTACGAGAATAACTACACAGGACTTAATCTACTAAGGAGATCCTCCATCTTATATAGTTAGGTCCAAGACCGCCAAGCCTAGCTTGTCTGGTCTGTCAGGTTTGTCAGGTCTGACCTGCTATACCTGACACTTCTGACAATGTCACGTGCATAGGTTGTGCCATGCCTCGTCGTCCAGCCAATCATCTCCCAGTTCCCGCAGTCCCACTGCTCGCTGCCCGATGATTGGTTCCTAACATGCGTCTGCCTGTTATTACCTTGTTGGTCCTCGTCCGAGTCGACCTGCATAGTGGCTGATGTTGGATTAAGCCCTAGTTATAGAGGCGGTGCCTCTTAGCGTTCTGTATTTATAATACTACTCTATTATAAGTCGCCATCGCTGCGCCGATTGTATTAATTCTGCTGGTTTAATTGTAATACCTTATTCTTATTATTCTTGTAAGGGACTAATATATAAAATTAATGAAAAGGAGACTCTAAAGTAATTATACTATTCTAAATACCTTTAGTCTAGACTAGTAAATAGAGTATATAGTATCTTACCTAGGTTAAGATTGGGTTTAGGGTTTTTAGCGCTAGGGTTAGAGTTAAGGTAAGATTCTTAGTACTAGAGTATAGGTTAAATAGAGGTTCTTAGTATTAAAGTTAAGGTTAGGGTAGAATTCTTAGCGCTGGGGTATAAGATTAAGATAGAAGTACTTTATAAGGTTTTTCTATAATTATAGAAAATAATTATATATTATATATTTATTATATATTATATATTAAATATTTATTATAGTAAATTATTATAGTAGAAAACTAGTTTTATTTAAAGTAGCCTTTTCTAAGCCTAAGACTATCTAGAGATTATAACCCTAATCTAATAGAAGACTAAACTTCTTATAATATTACTTTACTAAATATATATTCTTATTTTAGATAGTAACCTATTTTATATAAATTATATTTATATTATAGTCTAGTATAGTTAGTATTATATAGTATAAATTATATAAAAAATATATACCTTTAAAGAACCTAATAAGAAAAATTTTAATAGACTTTTAGAAAGTCTTAATTACGTTCTATTACTAATATATCTTACTACTATAAGTATTCTTTCTAACTATAATAGTAATTTTATAGATTAGCTATAAAAAAGGAAGCTTTTAAAGGAGGAGTTTAGTACTCTTCTAATATTGTTTAATCTATTAAAGTATAATAGCTATATTCTATTAGTATATAACTATAATAAAAACCTATAATAACTTACTTCTAAGATAATAGTAATACTTTACTAGTATAGGTTTTACTAGTATAGGCTTTACTAGTATAGGCTTTACTAGTATAGGTATCTAATAAGCTAATTTAGTAGTAAGCTATTTTTAGAGAAATTTACCATCTATTAGAACGATTTTAGATTATACTATTCCTTAAGTATAAGATATTATATATTAATAGTAGTAGAGTAGAGTAGTTAATATTAATAATTAAGATTAATAGTATAAAGCTAAGTTAAAGTTTATTAAAAGATATTTAAAATATAAATATAGATACTAAAATATATATATACTAAAAGCTAGTACGAAATTAGAATTATAAAGTAAAACTAATAAGGTATTTAGGTATATATTATAAGAATACTATAATAAAAAACTATAATAACTTACTATTTTATAGAACTAGCAGTATACTTTTTAATAATAGTTTTTTATACTAAACCGGCTAATATTTTATATTTATTTAGATAAGTATATATTTTATTATTACTTCTATCTAATTTATATTAGTAGATAATATATACACTTATCGCGTTAAGCCTAATACTCTACTATAACTCTTCTTCCTACTATACTCTTATTAGTACAACTTTAAATCTTCGATTTATTATATACTTTTATTATAGTTCCTATAAAATATTAACTATTAAAGTAGAGCCTATTAACGATAATTTTCTCGATAGTCTAGATAGCTTACTACTACTAAAGCTACTAGAGCTACTAGTTAGCTTTAACTAAGATAAGTAGGCGAAGTTAATATAGCTAAGTAATTATACTAGTCTTTTATTACAGTTTACTAATAAATATAGGGCTAGTAGTTAGAAGATTATAAAATCGAATACGTTCTTTTACTACGCGGTTAAGCTAGTTCTTAAAAAAGCTGTCCAACCAACCTTATAATACCCTTTAAGGGTATACTTAGTAATACTAAGCGCTGTCTAATAGAGAGATAAGGCTATATTACTTACTACTAAGGAGAAGGCTATTAAGAGTACCTATACTACTAATCGCTCTACTAAGAGTACTAAGAAGAGGCAGCTATAGAAAAGTGCTAAATATATAGCGCTAGGAGAAGAAGAAAAAAAAAGATATTAGATAAAGCTATTAAAACTATAGTAGAGAAGCGCTTTAATAATTATAAGTCTAGTAAGTTATTATAGTTATTTATTAGATATATATATACTTATAAGTAAATAGATAATTAGTTAAAAGTAAGACTAAAAGCTATCTACTTAAAATAGGAGTATATTAACTAAGAGATTAGCCTTAAACGTTACTAAGTAGTTCTATTAAAGGCTACTAGTTAAGAGAAAGATACATCTATTATATAAGAATCAGCTCGTAGTCTATTACGAGTATATAGCTCTAGAGGGGCTATATAGAAGGTTATATATAAGATATATTAAGATAGCCTTTTTAAACTATAAAATAATAGCTTTAAAAGTAAGGATACTTAAAATAAATAGTAAGAGTTTATTAAGAGACTATCTAAAGAAGAGTTAGCTATAGT
>ML986693.1:108661-126200 GCA_010094045.1 Lojkania enalia
AAAATAGACTAGGGTAGTTATTAGATTCTAGATAGTATACTATAGTATCTTACAGTATATTATAGTATATTAAATAATAGTAATTTACTATACTTTATAGTATTTTCTAGACTATAGTATTCTATAATATACTATAATAGACTTCTATATACTACTAAGAGTATAGTATTAGTATACCGTTTAATAATAAAACCTATTATCTCTAAAAATAAATACTTAATATAATAGTATAATATACTACTATTTTACTAGAGTTTTATATATATTAGTAGTATTAGTAGTAGTAGTAGTAGTAGTCTACAAACATAATTTATAGCTAGATACTCTCGATTATTAACCCTAACTCCTTATATACCTATAATATTATAATATTCCTACTATTATTTATTATAGCGTTTTATTATAGTTATATTAATACTAATATAAATCTAGTATCTCGTAATTAACGCTCTATTAATTTCCTATTAAAGTTTCTAAGAAACCTATTAGCTAATTATATATCCGCGGATAGAGGATAAAAAAGATAGATAGAGAGTAATAGAGCTTATTAATATATAGATAATATAGTAGGAATTAATACTATAAGCTTAGAACCCTTTAAATATACTCGATAAACTAAGGTAGAATTTAGCTACTTATTATAGTAAAATCTAGAGACAATTTAGAGAAGCTATATAATTTCCAGATAGTTACCTATTTATATTCTATTATTACTATAGTTTTCGACTTATATATTTAAATAAGAATTATAATAGTATAAAGTATCTAACAAATTATCTTAGATCTTAGGCCTGTCTAAAAACTCTAGCTTCTAAGTATAATAGGTTCTATATACTTATAGCTAGGCTTCCTAATAATAAAAATTTAATTATACTATTATACTCTACTAGCGCTTTTAAGTATAAACTAGTCCGTGTTATTATTAATAATAACTAGTCTTTTTAAATAGTAGATTACCCGTCCTTTTAATAATTTATTTAGTTCTTCTAACTAAGTACTATATTAATTAGCTAATTTAGTTTTATAGGGCTATTTAAGTATAAAGTTATAGTAGCTTAGTTTTCTCTTTATATAATTTTAGCTAAAGTATAAAGATATTAATTACGTTTAATACCTAGTCTATAAAAAACTACCTTAATTTTCTTACAGTAAAAGGGTATTATATTAATTAGGACTAGAAGTTCTATAAGAGACTACTTGATTTTATTTCTATTTAAAGAAGCTATACTAGTACTTCTATAATAATAGAAGTACTATATATTCTATTAAACATAAATATATAATAATAATTACTAGCAGCTACCTATAATAATTCTACTAATAATAGTATACTTATATATATAATATAAGAGAAACTATATAAAAATAGTATTAAATAGAACTGTAAGGAGAATACAATTCTATATCTTACTTATATTATCAATCTTATTATTTAGGAAATTATTTACTATCTTAAACTTATACCCCCTAAAGAGATAGGAGATAGAAGAACTTTATAGTAATATAATATAAATAAGATCTGGATATAAATTTCTATCTTAAATTCTCTTTATAAAATATAGCTTTTTATTATAGTTAGTTATTATAGTTATTATATACTAATTCCTAGTTAGATTTAAGCTATTTATAAAGTAATTAATCGATTACTATAGTAATATAAGCTTTTTATTACTTTATAGGGCTCCCTACTACTTAAGCACCGGCTATCTATAATAAGAGATATCTTAACTTAATAGAATTCGATATTTAATATATATAACCGAGCGGTAGGTCTTAAGTAATATATTAACAACTAGCTTTAATATAAAATTAACTTAAAGATTCCTGCTTAGAGATCTAGTAATAATAAGAACGCTAAGGTAGATATCTATAATCTCTAGCAACTTCGACTATCTACTACTAAATAGTACTATTTAATACTAATTATAGATCTGCTTAACAATTTTAAAAAAGTAACTAAAGTGTTTAGCGAGAATATAAAGTCTTAGATCTAGTATATTTAGCAAATATATAATAGACTCTTCGATTTTCTAAATAATATAAATAGGGATCTAGCTAAAGATATAGAGAGTAACTTAGATTAGCTAATAGTAGTAAGAGCTATAGTAGAGAAGGGTTAATCTAAATTAAGTAAATACTACTTAAAAATAGACGTAAAACGTAGTTACTTATTTAACTATATAATAATCTTAAATCTATCTTAGAAACTTATAATATATAAGGTACTTTTATTATAACTATTTATTATTTTAGCTTCTAACTATAACTATAAAATAAGACTTAAGACTCTTAGTATAGGGAAACCTATTACTAATAATTCTTTAAATATCTTAATAGCTATAATAAGGATATACTAGACTATATCTTATCTATAATACCCCAACCTCGATAGATATAAAGTAATAAGTAGTTTTATAAACTATCTCTATAATATTTATCCTTAAGTAGCTCTTTAAGTTTTCTAGGTTAGGATCTAAGTAACGTAGGAGAGGGAGAGAGAGAGGGAAAGGAAGAGTTAGAGGAAGAAGAGAAAGGACTAACTTATTAAGAAGGAAAAAGTTATCTAAATATACCTTCTATTTAAGATTGTAACTTTAATATATTAGGCTGGTAGAGAGTAAATAAATATTAGTATCCGCGGCTTACTTAGTGTTACTAACCTATATACTGCTAGTATATATAACGACCGCTGTTGCAGTCGTATACGCGCCGGGGCCTTATTTATATTAGATTGGTTAGAGGTAGTAGCTTTAGTAAAGAGAGAATATTAGGTTCGCCGGTTCTTTAAATATAATAAGTATATTTAGAAGTTTAATAGAGTAACGAGATAAATCTGTAAGAATAACTATAAAGGACTTAATCTAAGTAAGAAGATCTTCTATCTTATATAGCTAAGTCTAAGACTACTAAGCCTAGCTTATTAGGTCTGTTAGATCTGTTAGGTTTGTCCTATTATACCTAATACTTCTACTATAGTTATATATATAGGTTATACCATGTCTTGTTATCTAATTAATTATCTCCCCAGTTTCTACAGTCCTACTACTTACTGTCTAATAACTAGTTATTAATATACTACTACCTGTTAATACCTTATTAGTCCTCGTCTAAGTCGACCTCTATAGTAGCTGATATTAGATTAAGCTCTAGTTATAGGAGTAGTACCTCTTAGCGTTCTATGTTTATAACATCTACTCTTCTCTCTATAAGTTCGTCCTGAAGCTCTTTAATCTATTATTTTACCTACTCTATCTAGGTGCAGTATCCTACTATTATTAGTAGCTTATCCTAGCTTCTAATATACTTAGTATAAGTATACTATAAGGCCGCGTCTATATTTTCCCGTTCCAGGGTCGGTACTTTATATATTCCGGTAGGTCCTACTTAACTCGCGAGTATAGCCCTATTTTTCTTTCTTTTCTCTTTCTACTATACTAAAGGTTTAACACGAGAATACCTCTACCTATAATTACCGTACTAGTTTCTTAATTCTTTTACTGGGTATTATAATAGATCTATCTTACTGTTATTTAAACTATTAGTCTACTAACCGCAACTATTATAGTAATACTATCCTTTCTTCTATATATAGAGAGTATCTTTCTTAGGGTTTGTCCTGCAATCTTTCTCTAACTAAGAGTACCCTTTACCGTTTTCTAGCGAATATGTCGAAGGCTTATAAGAAGTCTACCTCTACCTATCGAAATTTTGTAGCTATTAAGGAAGAGGGGATTCGTCGCCTAGAGGAATCCGTATATTACTATCGGGCGGCTCTTTCTCGTCTATAATATACTAAAAAGCGCGTTCGTTTTTTAGAGGAGTATAGTCTTAATCTTGGTAAATAAGAAGTAAAGTTAATAGAAGAGTAAGAGAAGTTGGAGGAAGAGGAGAGGAGGTCCGCTGTGTCTGAGGCGCCCTCTACCGTCGTTCTGAGTTCTGTATAAGAGGCTCCTTCTATATTACCGCTGCTATTACTTCCTAACTAGGCTCTACTTAATAACCTATTATTCTAGCCTTCTAGTAAAACTCCTTTAGCTTTATAGCGTAGTTGGTTAGATTCTATACTAGTTCCTATAAACTTTCCTCTTATAGGTATCCTTCCTATTTTACTAGATATCTCTACTAACGTCTGAACCGTTTTCTAGCTAGTATATATTCTACTTCGTATTCCTATTCTAGTTCTATATTAATAGTTTTCTATAGTAGTATATCGTCCAGTACTAGTTTTAGTTTTAATTTGTAAAATACTAGGTGTATTTTTATATTTCCTAGTAGCTTTAGTTTAAAATTTATAGGTCCGACCTATTCTTTAATTAGAAATAGTCCTATTCTCTTATAATCTAGCTTTTTTATAGGCCTCTTAGTCTTTAAGTTTTTTATTAACAGGAAAACTTTACCCCCCTTTTTAAAGGTTAGTCCCTTAACCCTTAGCTTATTAGCTTATTCCGCTATTTTAAGGTTTCTTAACTAAATCTTTTTCCTGAGCTAATCGTAGATTTCTTTTATTTCTCTAGCTTTCTAGTCTACTAGTAGAATTGGAAACTCTTTCTTATTCTGTTCCTAATACGTAACGGCTTTTCGTCTATAGTTAGCTTTAAAGAGTATAGTCTCTATTATACTTTAAGTTGTTCTATTATAGGCTATCTATACTATAGGTAATAATTTAACCTAATTGTTTTATTATTTATTAATATATATTCTTAAATACGTTTTTAGACTTTAGTTAACTCGTTCTATCTAACCGTCTATCTATAGGTAGAAGCTAGTTAACATCCGTTGTTAAATTCCTATCTTTTCTATCTATCCTTGCTAGTATTTAAATGTAAATAACTTATTCTTATCTAAGGTAATATATTTCGGGACTCTATACTCCGCGAATATTATATATAACAACTCGTACGCTAGTTCGGGTACTATTATAGTTTCTAATACTAGTCTAAAGTATACGTATTTCGTTAACCGATCTACTATATTTATAATTGTATTATATCTTCTTCCTAACCCTAATTTTACTAACTCTAATAACTTGGTTATAAAGTTAATTATAATCCATTCCTATAGTCTTTTAGATGCTTCTAATAGCTGTAAGAATCTATAAGGCTTATGCCTCTTAGCCTTATTCTTTCTATATTCTAAACACTTATTTAGTATATCTTATACTTCCTTTCTTACGTTAGTAAGAGTAAAACCCTTCCTTAGCTTTTACTCTATTTCTGCTACTCCCGGATGCCCCTATTCTAGTAATTTGTATAATTCTTTTATTATCTGCTTTTATATATACGGGTATATATATAATTGTTTCTAAGTTACGTTTTTAATTACTTTTACTTTATTACTATTTATTAGATATCGCTCTACTATCTGTATATCTCTTAGCTTTTATTACTAGTTCTACTCTAGTATAGTTAGTTTTATAACTTAAGCGACTTATAGGTGGTTATATATAAGGGATCTATCTAATTCCTATTTTAGGATTGTATCTCTTTTATATTTTTCTTTAGTTATATAGTCGGCTCTACAACTTAGCGCGTCTACTACTGTATTTTCTAACCCTTTCTAGTATATTATTCTAAAGTTGTAGTCTGCTAACTGTTCTACCTATCATATTTATCTTCCTATAAGTTCTTTTATTATTGTAAAGTATATAAGATTCTTATAATCTGTCTAGACTTCGAATAAGTATTTAGTTCTTATTAAGTATACTCGCCATTCTCTTAACGCTTTAACTATTACCAATAGTTCCTTATTATATACATCGTAGTTGAGTTCTTCCGGTTTTATTTTTCTTGAAAAGTAGGCTCGTGGCCTCTACTTTCTGTCCTCGTCTTACTAACTTAAGTAAGCGCCTATTGCTTTATCTAAAGTATCAGTTTCCACTTAAAATTGCTTTTCTGGGTCTAGTATCTTTAGTATTAATACTAAGGTAAAGTAAGCTTTTAGTTCTTTAAAGGCTTTTTACTACGCTTCCTACTACTTAAACTCCTTTTCTTTCTTAGTAATCTCTGTTAAGGGTACTACTACTCTAGAGTACCCGCCTATAAATTTCCTATAGAAATTCGCGAAGCCTAGAAAAGATTAGACTTATTTAACTAAGGTAGATACTAGCTATTCTAGTATTACTTTAACCTTTTCTTATTCTATTTCGATACCGCCTCTAGATATCTAGAACCCTAGGAACCCTATTCCTATCTTATAAAACTCGTATTTCTCTAGGGCTATAAGTAACTTATACTCCTATAGTTTCTTTAGTACTTTTCTAATATATTCTTTATACTCTCTTAGCAATCTATTTATATAGACTAGGATATCGTCTAAATATACTATTATGAATATATCTAAGTATTCTCTTAATATATTATTTATAACTGTTTAGAAGGTTACTAGTATATTTATAAGTCTAAATAGTATTACTAGATATTTAAAGAGACCTTCTTTTATCTTAAATACCGTTTTCCATTTATAGCCCTCCTTTATCCAAATTTAGTAGTATCCTTCTCTTATATTAAACTTTATAAACCATTTAGCTCCTTATAATTAATTTATAAGTTCTGTTATCCTGGGTAATAGATATCTATTTTTCTTAGTTGTATTATTTAGCTGTCTATAGTCTACGCATAACCTTAGTTTACCGTTTTTCTTAGATACAAATAATATTAGTAATACTATTTTACTCTAGCTTAGTTGTATATACCCTCTTATTAAATTCTTTTAGATGTACTTTCTAAATTCCTCTCTTTATTCTTAGTTTAAGTCGTATATTAGACTAGGTTTTAACTTCCTTTTATCCTTAATAATAATTTTATAGTCGTATTTCTTATACTTAAGTAACCCTCTATTCTCCGCTTCTTTATATAGCCCTATAAATTCGCTGTAATCCTCTTAGATTTCTTAGAGTATACTATTATCCTATAGTTCTTTATATACTTTTTAAACTACAATAATATCTAGCGTCTATTTTATCTTCTTAAGATGTCTTATTATTATAGCTACTAATACTCTCTATATTAACTATAGACCCGAAGGACGCCTTATCTTATACTATCCTACTACCCGTTCTATCTTAGATCAGCTCTATAACCTATAAACTATCCCTTACTACTAATCTACTCTAGGATTATATTTAGCTAGCTAGTCTATATCTAGTAATATATTAAATTTTCCTAGGTTTATAACATTAATACTTCTTATATTAGTATATCCTGCAACGTTAAGCGCTCGCTTTTTAATTTCTATTAGTACAACTCCTCTGCTATAGTCTATTAGCTTATTATCTGCTAGGTATATCGTATAAGATACTACTTTTTCCCTCTACTCTATATTATTCTTATAAACCTATTATACTGATATAAACGTGTCTAAAGCTCTACTATCGAGTAGTATTCTAAGCTTCCTCCTATTAAACTTCGCTCGGAGTATTATATATAAAGGTATTATACTAGTAACCCTTTTAATAGCTTTTCTGCCCGGTTCTTTAATATAGCTATTACTTTAGGGGCTGCTTAGTTTTTTAACTAAGGTGGGAAGAACCCTACCTTCTCCTTTTCTCCTCTATACAGTAGATATCTATCTATACTATATCTTGTCTATAGTTCTTAGGTGTAAGCGGCCTTTACTTGCTTACTATATATCTTATACTTCTATTCTAAGAAATACTATTACTATTCGATTAGTTGGTAGTCTTTATCTAATTCTTACTATCTAAGTACCTTAAATATATCTTAATAGTACTAGCATCTAACTATATATTATTTCTAGCTTAGCGCTTTATATTCTTCTAAATATATATTATTCTTAGGATATTCCTCCTCCTTAGGTATACTTACTTCTATTATCTTACAAGCTATAATATTAAGTTATCTTCTAACGTCTCCTTATATCTCTCTTACCTTTAAGACTACCTTCCTCAGCTCTTTAGCTTCTACGACGATTTTACTAAACTAGTATAGATACTCTATTCTAAGGTAAATTAGACTTTTATAAATTTAATAGTACCCGTTTTCTATATAATCTTCTATTTTATTTTAAGATAGTAAGATTCTTAATAATAATTGCGTATCTATTCTAGGCTATACTTCTAGCTTTATCTTAATACTCTTATATATCCAGTAATTATCCTAATAACAGCTGGCCTAATCTTTTTCGCAGCTGTTCTTATAGGGTAGTATATATTTCCCTTTCTTACCTTTTACTAGTTCTATAGGGTAGCCTTAGTATATCTCTTATATATACTCGAATATTTCCTCGTTTATAACCTTTCTTACTGATTTTACTACAGTTTCTAGTACGTCCTAGCTATTTTAGAATGTTGTTTCTTCGAACGGAACGTTCTAGTATTTCTAGGGGTATAACCTTATCTAGTACGTTTTATTACAGATCTAGTACTTTTTTTACTTTATTCTTTCTAGGATTATTATACTATCGAGTTTTAGTGCGTCTAGTAGATATTCTGTGTTTCTAATAACTACTACTACCTTCTTTAGCTGTAGCTAATAATTGCTTCCTTCTTTTACTAAACGGTGCGTCTTATATCTATCGTCTATATAATACGTCTAGTACCTTATTAGTTATTAGTATCTATTAGTAGGTTGCGCAGTTATTATGCGGGCTTCTTTCTTCTTACTTAAATATTCTTTCGCATAGTACCCTTTTTATCTATATAGAAGATACACTCCCTTTTTAAGCCTTTCTTTCTTAAGATTACTTATCCTTAATCGTTGGTAGTTCTTTCCCTTGTCCTTTTCGACTTTTCTAAGGACTATTAGATTACTATCTTATAGCGCTATCTTACTTTCCTTCTTTACTAGCACGAATATCTGCGACTGAGATTGTTTTTCTATTTTCTACTCGTACTAATAGTTGTTAATCCTAACCGCTAATTCGATTATTTCTAATAGTTCTGTTAGCCTTTCTTCTCTTACTAGGTCGTCCTTAATCTTGTCCTTAAGACCTTTATAGAAGATTCCTGCTAATATACTATCGTCCCATCCTAGTCTAGCACTAAGTCTCTAGAACTCCGCGGTATAATCCGTTACTCTCTTAGTCTAGATTAGCCTTAGTAGCTTCCTTTATACTTCCTATTCTGCGTCTACTTCTCTAAAGATATTTTAGACCTTATCCTTAAATTCTTCCTAGCTCTTAAAGAGTTCGTCTGTAGATTCTCTAGTCTTCTTTATATTGCTTCTATTCTCTAGCTAATCTGCTATAAATAGTTCAGCCTATACTAGCAGTATCTCTTCTATATTTATTATTACAGCTAAGATCTTATCCTCGTCTAGGAAGAAGGTTATACTGTTAAACCTAAAGTACAGCTCTATTAATATAAGAAAAGGGTTAATATATTCTTTCTTGCTGTTAAACTTTCTTAGTAAAGCTATCTTAGCTTATACTTATTATTTAGCTTTAGCCAGATCGGCTCTAGCTGCGGCTAGCTTATATTACATCTATACAATACAAGTCTTCTATTCCTATACTTTCTATACTATAGCTTTTTCCAGGGCTTGCAGCCTTTAGGTTATTATAACTTAACTTTACGATGCAGTAGATATCTTTAGATAGTTCCTATTCTCTTAATATTAGGTAGTTATTATATTACTAACCTATATACTGCTAGTATATATAATAACCGCTGTTGCAGTCGTATATATACTAGGGCCTTATTTACGTTAGGTTGGTTAGAGGTGGTAGCTTTAGTAAAGAGAGAGTATTAGGTTCGCCGGTTCTTCGAATATAATAAGTATATTTAGAAGTCTAATAGAGTAATAAGATAAATCTACAAGAATAACTATAAAAGATTTAATTTAAGTAAGAAGATCTTCTATCTTATATAGCTAAGTCTAAGACTGCTAAGCCTAGCTTATTAGGTCTGTTAGGTCTATTAGGTTTATCCTACTATACCTAATACTTCTACTATAGTTATATATATAGGTTATGCTATACCTCGTTGTTTAACTAATTATCTCCCCAGTTCCCGCAGTCCTACTGCTTACTATCTAATAACTAGTTATTAATATACTGCTGCCTGTTAATACCTTATTAGTCCTTGTCTGAATCGACCTCTACAGTAGCTAATATTAGATTAAGCCCTAGCTACAGGGGCGGTGCCTCTTAGTATTCTATATTCATAACACTTAGGTTATAAAAGATATTCTTCTAATATAGATTATAGGAGTTAGTATTAAGTAGGTTTTTAATACTACTAGAGATATAATTAGAGATAGAAGATATTACCTTACTATATAAAAAATCCGGGATATTATATTTCTAAAATATATAATAAGCGGAAAAGACTATTATACTAAAAAGGTATACTAGGCTATAGAGGCCTAAGATACTAGTAAGCTAAGCCCTCTTTATAGCGCTAATAAGGTTATAGATCTTTTTAAACTTCTAATCTAGGTATATAATAAAGAACTAGAGATTAACTAGGAGATTAACTAGAAGAATATTAATTCTAGTACTACTACTAATAAGGAGCTACCGCGAAAGTATATTTATTAAGAAATTTATAAACCTCTATAGTTTATATAATAAATTACTATTATAAATATATTATTATATTAGATTAGGCTATATAAGATTAATAGTTAAAAAGTATACTATTATAGTCTATAATATACTATAGTATACTATCCTAAAATCTAATAAAGTAAGATTAGTTTAATCTATAATAAATAGCTGTAATAAAACCCTAGAATATTATACTATATAAACTCTTATTAAGCTACTTTCTAAAGTATACTAATTAGTTAGACCTTAAGGAAACTTAGTCTATATAATCCTACCTTAACCTATATCCTATTACTAAATAGCTACTCTAACTCTACCTATACCCTAGGCTAATTAGTAAAATCCTAACCTTAACTCTATCCTACTTATATAAGACTCTAACCCTAATCTAATCTATATTTATCTACCAGCCTACTTATAATATATTTTTTACCTATTCTCTTACTTTAGAAAAGTAGAATCCTCTAAAGATTTATTCTAGTATTTTCTCGGTTCTTTAGTATCTATATATAGGAGCTTTATAGAATTATCTAATAAATTCTTTTCTAACTTTAACTAGTATATACATTTAATTATAAATATATAGTAGTCTATCTATCTATTCTAGTTCTTATTCTTAAAGCTCTTTAGATATTCTATCTATTACTAATCTAACTAGAGTTATCTAACTTACTTTTTTAATAATAGTTGTTACTACGAGTTGTAGGTAGTTATATACTATACTTCCGTCTTATTATCTTCTTAGTAGTATAGCTATAGTTTCTTTTTCTTACTTATATCCTAATAGTCTATTTAGTATATCTATTCTTTAGTTTTATTTTCTACTAATATAGATAATTTTAAAGTTAAATATAGCTAGTTTTTATAACTATCTAACCTATCTAGAGGTAAGAGTTTTAGTAGTAAGAAAGGTAGTAAAATTCTTATAATCGTAATAAACTTTAATTTACTATTTTACTCCTTATAGATATATATACTATTCTTTAAAGTATATTATAATAGCTAGAAGTTCTTAGTTATATATATTATAATTTATCTCTACTAGTATAAGTTTTTATAAATAGTATGCTACTAGGTGTTATTTTCTATTATAGATTTATATAAGGATTCCAGCTATTCTTATTCCTAATATATTAGTTTCTATAAGAGCTTTCTTCTCTAGGTTATAGAATTTTAGTACTAGTTCTTATTAAAATTGTTTCTTAACTTCTTAGAAGGTTTTTTCTTATTCGTTTCCCTATATAAAAGTAATATCTTTCTTTAATAGTCGAGTTAAGGGTGTAATTATATTACTCTAATTATCTATAAAAGTTTAGTAGAAGTTATAAAATTTTATAAAAGATTAAATATCTTTAACTAATTTTAGAATTAGTTAATCCCTAATTACTACTAATTTATTTAAGTTTATTCGTAATTATTCTAGTTTAATAATAAATCCTAAGTAGTCTATTTATATAATATAGAATTGGTATTTCCTTATTTTAAGGTATAATTTTACTACTTATAATATATATAGTACTTATTTAATATATTTCTTATATTCTTATTTCATTTTTAAATATATAAAAATATTATCTAAATATACTATATAGAATTATCTAAAGTAAAATCTTAATAACTTATTAATTCGTTTTTAGAAAGTAGCTAGTATATTAGTAAGTCTAAATAGTATAACTAAGTATTTAAAAAGTCCCTTTTTTATCTTAAATACTATTTCCTACTTATCTTCTTCTTTAATATAAATCTAATAGTATGTATCCTAGATAATATACCTTATAAGCGAGCGGCCTATATAAGCGAGCAGTTTACCCTATTACTAAAACGCGATACCTAAGCTTTTAATAATAATATAATAATAAAATAATAAAAATACAGCCTAAAATAAGAATTAAGTAAACTTAGCCCTCTTAGCTACTAAAAGAGGCTAAATAAAAAGCGAAAGACGTGCTACTTTAATATTTAACGTAATTTAAACGACCGTACGCTAATAATATAACATATTTTATAAGTAAGTTACCCACCTAAACAAGTTACCTACTTTTGCTAAAAAGTTATACTCTACCTACTTACAACATAATATAGTAACTACCTTAACCTTAATTAATCTATTAAGAAGGTTAGATATTACTAGCTATCTCAGCTATTAATTAAGATTAAATTTAGAGCGTACGAAGTACTGCAGCTACCTATAGTATTCTCTAAATAATACTTAGAGACTGATACGCTAGTAAACCTTTATAATATAATTGCGAGCCCAATTTAAAGAAGCTTACAAAGCTAGAAGAGTTAACTATAATATAGTATATACTAGACCTATTATCTCGTAGATACCCTCCTATAATTAATAGTATATAAGATATAGCTAACCATTTACTTAGAGCTCGCTCTATAGACTAGATTAGTAAAAACTAGCTAATAAACTTTATTAATCGCATTCCTAAGCTTAAAATATACTTCTATTAAAAATTCGACTATTAAAGAGCTCTCTATAAGGATTCTAAAGTTATTAGTACCTGGTTTAACCTTTAGTATATAAGGTAGTATACAGCAGGCGCTTATCGTCTACTAGTTATTAATAGCTATAAGAGCTATAGGTCTACTAAGTTTTAGCTGCTCTATAAAGAGAAGGATATTATTCTATTATATATACTAGTATATTTATCGCATCTACTATAGCCTCTAGATATAGGCTGCTTCTCGCTATTAAAGAAAGCATATAGACGCAAGATTGATAAGCTTATATAAGCTAGTATCTACTATATTATAAAGCTCGACTTTCTACCTACCTTTTATATAGTATATTAGTACTCTATTACTAAGGTTAATATATGCGTAAGCTTTCGAGGTACTAGTCTAAAACTATATAATCCTAATATAGTACTATTAAAGCTCGATATTAAGCTTCGTACTCTATTATTACTACCAGCAGCTAGTTGCCTCTAGGAGTTAAAAACACCAACTAACGCTGTTAAACTAGGGTCTTAAATAATACTAATTTAAGACCGTATTACTAAGTATTAGAATAGCTTATCTACTACGATTAATAATTCTCTTAATTTACTTACTAAAGGTACTGTATAGATAGCTTATTTATGCGTACTATTTTAGTATTAGGTTAGTTAGCTTTAGAAAGTAAATAAGGCTCTATCACAGCATAAAAAGCGATTAAAAAAGGTTCTATAGATGTAAGATAGTTTTACTAAGGCTGAAGCTGCTGAGATAGCTGCTTAAAAGGAGGTAGATAAGCAGCTAGAGGATGAAGTATACACAGGTAGGAAGTGTAGAAGAGTAGATATACTATACTAAAAGTGCTACAGCTGCTACAGTAAGCTTAGATATAATACTAGAACTTATATAGTAGTAGATAAATAGTATATCTATCCCCTATTAAATTATTATAGTAATACCTGCAGGCGTTATCATAATATACGCCTCTAAATATAGAGATAGCTGATAAGGTAGGTAACTTGCTTAGGTAGGCGACTCGCTTGTAAAATACGTTATTAGAATCTACTTATAGTAAAATTATAAGCCTAACTTAAAGAGACTAATAAATCTTAAAGAGGAGGTTATTATTTAATATATATCTAACCTAGATTTACGAGAATTTACATCTACTTTAACTACTATATAAGATATAGCTAATAGCTTACTTACTAAGCGCGGTATAGACTAGATTAGTATATATTAGCCTAGGAACTTTATTAAACGTACTTTTAAACTTAAGATATACTTAAATCAGCTTTATAATCGCTAGAGAGTTTTATACGAAAATTCTAAGGTAATTAAAGACTAGTTTAAACTTATATAGCGTACTAAGGAGAAGTATAGTATTATAGATAAGGATATATACAACTTCGACGAATCTAGCTTTTAAATAGACGTTATTTTATTACAACTAATTATTATAGATATAGAGAGATATAATTAACTAAAAGTAATTTAATTAGATAATTATAAATGAATTTTAGTAATTTAGGGGATTAATACTACTAGCTAGACGCTCCTACCCTTTATTATTATCGCTAGCTACTACTATCTCTCTACCTAGTACGAAGGCGATAATATACCTAAGAACTAGGCTATTACAGTTAATAAGAACGGCTAGATAATAAATAAACTTAGTATTAAGTAGTTAAAGTACTTTTATAAATATATAAAGGATCGTATAGTAGGTATATATTAACTATTAATCTTTAATAGCTATAACAGTTATAACTCGCTTAATTTCCAGAAACTCTATAAGGAATAGAGTATTATTCTACTCTATATACCAGCTTATGTATTATATCTATTACAGCTACTAGATATAAACTACTTTTTACTATTAAAGTATATATATAGAAATTAGATCTTAGTTTTAGTATATAATTATATTAACTATATTATAAAACTTAAGTTCTTTTTATCTTTTAAAGCTGCTTTTAATATATTAATTATAAAGAATAATAGCTATATAAGCTTTTAAAGAGCCGGTCTAGTCCTATTTAATCTAGAAGTAGTATTTTTAAAGCTTAATATAAAGTTTTATACGCTAATAATACTAGTATAAAATAATACCCTATAAGAAGTAAAAATACTAAGTAATAAGCGCGAGCTAGAAGCGTAATTAATATTAATTTATAATTAGATTTAAAGGAATATAAGCTCTTTACTAGCTTCTATTTTTAAGAAGCTAAATTAGCTTAAAAAAGGCTCTATAAAAGTAATATATTAGATCGGGTTAATATATAATAAAATCGTCAGCCTTTAAGAAGCAAATAAAGCAGTAATAAAATGGAAACAGTAGAAGAAAAGGCGGATTTAAGCGTAAGGAACCCTAATAAAAGTATAAGAAGAGATGATTATTATTAAAAAGGATGATAAGGAGGAAACTTAGGCTATAATACACCAATTTAGGGTGCGATTAAGTATAAGCAGATAGTATAAAGCGTGCTATAGCTACTATAGTAAGACTAGATATAATTTTTATATATACTAGAAGGATATAGAAGTTTCTATAAAATAATCGCGCAAGTTATAAATTGCTATTATATTATTTAGTTGTTAAGCTATATATATATATAGATTAAAAAAGTTAATAGGATAGACTACTCGCTTATTATTATAGTAATACTATAATACCTCTACACCTACACCACCCTTACTATAATACCCGAACTAGCTACTAGTAATAGCTATTAGCTACTAGCTAGAATATAACCGACTTATTATAACTATAATAGAGGAAGGTTTTACTAATCTGGCTAGCCTATATAGTAGTATAAACCTAGCTCCTATAAAAACCTATATAATATAGATATCTCTATTTTTTATATAATATTTTAATATTTATATATAATATATAACGTATTCTACTATCGAAGCAGCTAAACTATTAAAGCGGCCACTTTATCTTAGTATTATAAATACTACGTACGAACTATAATAAATCTACAATACGACCTTCTATTAATTTAATAAGAAGGTAGAATTGAGCTTGCCTTACAGGCGTATAAATTAGGCTAGTTTAAGAGCGTATAATATGCTGCTATAACTTTTAACGTATAATATTAATAACTCTCTACTCGACTTTATAGAATCGCGTTTTACCCTCGTATATAACTAAATCGCTAGAAGCTTATAGTAACCGAAGAATAAATAATCATATAATATATTCTTAACCTTAATTCGCGAGGATTTACGCCCCGGCTATATAAGGTAGTAGATATAGTAGATAAACTATTAGGCGTACGTAGTAGAATATCTATAAGAAAGAATTAGCCTAAACAATTTATAGCATATATAAACAAGCTTAAAATAGCCTTTAATTAAGTAAAGGATTGCTAAAGAATAAAATAAGAGAATCTAGAAGTTATTAACATGTAGTTTAAGCTCGTACAGGATATAATTGCGAAATATAGTATATATAATAATAATATCTACAACTTTAATAAGACAGGCTTTTAGATAGGTATTATTAGTATTATAAAGGGTATTATAGGTTTAGAATATTATATAAGGTCTACTCTTATATAGCTAGACGATCGCGAGTAGGTTATAATTATTTAGAGTATCTACGCTGCTGTGTATACGACCCTACTATTTATTATCTATAAAGGACGCGTCTATATCTCTATATAGTATAAAGAAGCAGGTATATTATATAATTGGAAAATTTTAGTTTCTAAGAACGGCTGGATAAATAACGCGTTTAGTCTTAAATAGCTAAAGTACTTTAATAAGTATATAAAGATACGTTAGGTAGGGTCGTATAAGCTACTTATTTTAGACAGCTATAAAAGCTACTTTAACCAGGAATTTAAGAATTACTACCTTATACGAAAGATCCTAATACTTTATATACCTTCTTATTTATTATATATACTTCAGCCTCTTAATATAGTTTACTTCTTACTATTAAAGCTAAAGTACTTACAGTATATATAAGATTTAGCGCGCTAATATGTCTACTATATTAATAAAGAAGGCTTTTTTCCAGTTTTTAAGGACGCGTTTTTTAATATATTTATATATAAGAACTGTTAAAAGACCTTTAAAGTAATAGGAATTATTCCTCTAAATATATAGGTTATATTAAATTACCTTAATATATAACTGCGTACCCTACTAGAACTACTTCTATAAGAAAACTTCTAGTAGTCTAAAACTCTAAGTAATATATATAAATTTAGGTTATAATTAATACTTATACGAAAGTTCTTTATATAATTATTAAAAGAGGCGTAAGAAGGATTCTTATAGCTTATAAAAGGTGCTGAGTTAATACTATATTAGAATACGCTTCTTTAAGCTTATAACTCTAAGCTTAAAAGGTAATTAGAAGAAGTAACTAAGCGTAAAACGCGTAAAAGAAAGTATATTTAGTATAACAGTATAGTATTATATAGTAAGGGATCTTTATATATAGCTGCTGAAGCATCTATAGGCTCTCAGCCCTTTAAGAAGACTCGTAGTACTAATACTTAAGAAAGGGCTTAACCAGCTCAATACTACTATAGTAACTATAGTAAGACTGGATATAACGCTCGTA
>ML986693.1:126795-165824 GCA_010094045.1 Lojkania enalia
CCTAATAGTTTATCTACTATATTTATTATTTTATATAGCTGGGGCGTAAATCCTCGTAAATTAAGGGTAAAAATATATTATACAATTGTTTATTTTTTAATTATTATAAGTTTCTAGTAATTTATTTATATATATATAAATAAAATACAATTCTATAAAGTTAAATAGAGAGTTATTAATATTATATATTAAAAGCTATAGTAGTATATTATAATATAGTTTATAAGCGGGCTGTTAATATAAATAAGCTATTATCTTACTAAACTTTTAACAGCCTATCTAGATTAATATATAATAGCTTAATATAGTAATATATAATTAATCTATAAAGAATTATAAATTATTCTTATAATTTTAGCTATTAATTAAGGTTAAGTTTTAACTAAGAATAATACTGTAACAACTTTTTACTACTTTTAAAGTACTCTCCACCTTTAATATACTAAAATAGCTATATAACGCGATTATAAGCCGAATTTAAAGAAGCTTATAAAGATTAAAGAGGAAGTACTTATTAGCTATATCCTTAATTAGGATTTATAAGAATTTCCGCCTATAATTAATAGTATATAGGTTATAGTAAATAGACTATTAACTAAGTATAATACTAGCTAGGTTAGTATCTACTAGCTATTAGAAGTACGGTTCTATACTACTATACTACTATAACTAAAAGGTATAAATAATTAATATTACTAATTATAGGTGTAGAATAATATATATACTCTTATACTAGCTTTAAAATTTTATATAGTATATTAAATATCTTAAAACCTAATTAAACTATTTTTATAATTAATAGTAAGCTTTATATAAAGATCTAATAATTATAGACGTATAGTTCTAGCTTCTATAGGGTATAAAGGAGAAGTATAGAATTTAAAATAAAGATACCTATAATTTTAATAAGATAGGCTTTATTATAGGCTAAATATTAGCTTAGCTAGTTATTATAGGGTTAGAGAATTATTATTTAAAGACTATCTAGTTAAATAATTATAAATAGACTATAATAATTTTAGTAATTAATATAATTAGCTAGATAATCCTACTACTTATTATTTTTAAAAGCGTCTACTACCTATCTTATTAGTATAAGAGTAATAATATACTAGATAATTAAGTAATTATAACTAGTAATAATAGCTAAATAAATAATAAGATTAGTATTATTTAATTTAAGTATTTTAATTAGTATATAAAGAGCTGTATAATAGATACCTATTAATTACTAGTTATTAACAGCTATAATAGCTATGTTTCGCTTAAGTTTTAAAAGATCTAGGCTAGTAAATAGGTATAAGTTAGGTTGGAGTTAGAGTTTTATATAAGTAGGGTAGAGTTAAGGTTAGAATCTTACTAATCAGCCTAGAATATAAATAGGGTTAGAGTAGCTATTTAGTAATAGGGTATAGGTTAAGATAGGGTTATATAGACTAAGTTTTCTTAGAATCTAACTAATTAGTATACTTTAGAAAGTAGCTTAATAAGAGTATATATAGTATAATATTCTAGGGTTTTATTATAGCTATTTATTATAGATTAGACTAATCTTACTTTATTAGATTTTAGGATAGTATACTATAGTATATTATAGACTATAGTAGTATAAATCTTAACTATTAATCTTATATACCTTAATCTAATATTATAATATATTTATAATAGTAATTTATTATATAAATTATAGAGGTTTATAAATTTCTTAATAAATATATTTTTATAGTAGCTCCTTATTAATAATAGTATTAGAATTAATATTCTTCTAGTTAATCTCTAGTTCTTTATTATATACCTAAACTAGAAGTTTAAAGAAATCTATAACCTTATTAGCGTTATAAAAAGGGCTTAGCTTATTAATATTTTAGACCTCTATAGTCTAGTATACCTTTTTAGTATAATAGTTCTCTCTGCTTATTATATATTTTAGAAATATAATATCCCGGATTCTCTATATAGTAAGATAATATCTTCTATCTCTAATTATATGTCTAGTAGTATTAAAAACCCGTTTAATACTAACTTCTATAATTTATATTAGAAGAATATCTTTTATAACTTAAGTAAGCTATAGATATTAATATTCGTTTACTCTCTACTAGCCTAATATATTAAAGTTATAATCTTAAATAGGAGATATATTTAAATAACTTTCTCCTTCTTAATATGTTAGTTCTTTCTCTTCTTCCTCTAACTCTCCCTCTCTCTCTCTCTCTCTTTCTCTCTCTCTCTCTCCTATATTACTTAGAACTTAGTCTAGAAAACTTAAGAAGCTGTTTAAGGATAAATATTATAGAGATAGTTTATAAAACTACTTATTATTTTATATTTATTAAGGTTAGAGTATTATAGATAAAATATAGTCTAGTATATCCTTATTATAGCGATTAAGATATTTAAGGAATTGTTAGTAATAGGTTTCCCTATATTAAAGGTCCTAAGTTTTATTCTATAGCTATAGTTAGAAGCTAATATAATAAATAGCTATAATAAAAGTATCTTATATATTATAAGCTTTTAAGATAGATTTAAGATTATTATATAGTTAAATAAGTAACTATACTTTATATCTATTTTTAAGTAGTATTTACTTAATTTAGATCGATCCTTCTCTACTATAGCTCTTACTACTATTAGCTAATCTAAGTTACTCTCTACATCTTTAGCTAGATCCTTATTTATATTATCTAGAAAATTAAAGAGCCTATTATATATTTACTAAATATACTAGATTTAAGGCTTTATATTCTTACTAAACGCTTTAATTACTCTTTTAAAATTGCTAAGTAGGTCTATAATTAGTATTAAATAGTACTATTTAGTAGTAGATAGTAAAAATTTCTAGAGATTATAGAAATCTACCTTAGTATCCTTATTATTACTAGATTTCTAAGCAGGGATCTTTAAGTTAATTTTATATTAAAGCTAGTTATTAATATATTATTTAAAGTCTACTATTTAGTTATATATATTAAATATCGAATTCTATTAAATTAGAATATCTCTTATTATAGATAGCTAGTATTTAAGTAGTAGAGAGCCCTATAAAGTTATAAAATACTTATAGCACTATAGTAATCGATTAATTACTTTATAAATAGCTTAAATCTAATTAGAAATTAGTATATAATAACTATAATAACTAATTATAATAAAAAGCTATACTTTATAAAGAGAATTTAGAATAGAAATCTATATCTAAATCTTATTTATATTATATTACTATAAAATTCCTCTATTTTCTATCTCTTTAAAGGGTACAAACTTAAGATAGTAAATAATTTCCTAAATAATAAGATTAATAATATAAGTAAAGTATAGAATTATATTCTTCTTATAGTTCTATTTAATACTATCTTTATATAGTTTCTCTTATATTATATATATAAATGTACTATTATTAGTAGTATTATTATAGGTAGTTACTAGTAATTGTTATTATATATTTATGTTTAATAAAATATATAGAACTTCTATTACTATAGAAGTACTAGTATAACTTTCTTAAATAGAGATAAAATTAAGTAGTCTCTTATAGAACTCCTAGTCTTAATTAATATAGTACCCTTTTACTATAAGAAAACTAAGGTAGTTTTTTATAAACTAGATATTAAACGTAATTAATATCTTTATACTTTAACTAAAGTTATATAAAAGAGAGAACTAAACTACTATAATCTTATACTTAAATAGCTCTATAAAATTAAATCGGCTAATTAATAACGTATTTTACAAGCGAGTCGCCTACCTAAGTAAATCGCCTACTTTTGCTAAGAAGTTATACTCTACCTACTTATAACGCGATGTAGTAACTACCTTAACCTTAATTAATCTATTAAAAAGGTTAGGTATTACTAGCTATCTTAGCTATTAATTAAGATTAAATTTAGAGCGTATAAAGTACTACAGCTACCTATAGCATCCCCTAAATAACGTTTAGAAACTAACGCGCCGGTAAACCTTTATAATATAATTGTAAGCTCAATTTAAAGAAGCTTACGAAGCTAGAAGAATTAACTATAATATAGTATATACTAGACCTATTATCTCGTAGATACCCTCCTATAATCGATAGTATACGAGATATAGCTAACTATTTACTCAGAGCTCGCTCTATAGACTAGGTTAGTAAAAACTAGCTAATAAACTTTATTAATCGCATTCCTAAACTTAAAATATACTTCTATTAAAAATACAACTATTAAAAAGCTTTCTACAAGGATTCTAAAGTTATTAGTAGCTGGTTTAACCTTTAATATATAAGGTAGTATATAGTAGGCGCTTATTGTCTACTAGTTATTAATAGCTATAAAAGTTATAAGTCTACTAAATTTTAGCTACTTTATAAAGAGAAGAATATTATTCTATTATATATACTAGTATATTTATTATATCTACTACAGCCTCTAGATATAGGCTACTTCTTACTATTAAAGAAAGTATATAGGCGTAAGATTAATAAGTTTATATAAACTAGTATCTACTATATTATAAAACTTAACTTTCTACTAACCTTTCGTATAGTATATTAGCACTCTATTACTAAGGCTAATATATATATAAGCTTTTAAGGTACTAGTTTAAAATTATATAATCCTAATATAATACTATTAAAGCTTAATATTAAACTTCGTACTCTATTATTACTACTAGCAGCTAGTTGCCTCTATAAGTTAAAAATACTAACCAACGCTATTAAACTAGGGTTTTAAATAATGCTAATTTAAAACCGTATTACTAAATATTAGAATAGCTTACTTACTACGATTAATAATTCTCTTAATTTACTTACTAAAGGTACTATATAGATAGTTTATTTATACGTACTATTTTAGCGTTAGGTTAATCAGCTTTAGAAAGTAAATAAGGCTCTATTACAGCGTAAAAAGCGATTAAAAAAGGTTCTATAGAAGTAAGGTAGTCTTACTAAGGCTAAAGCTGCTGAGATAGCTGCTTAAAAGAAGATAGATAAGTAGCTAGAGGATAAAATACGCGTAGGTAGGAAGTATAGAAGAGCGGGTATACTATACTAGAAGTATTATAGCTGCTGCAGCAAGTTTAGATATAATACTAGAACTTATATAGTAGTAGATAAATAGTATATCTATCCCCTATTAAATTATTATAGTAATACCTATAAGTGTTATTATAATATACGCCTCTAAATATAAAGATAGCTAATAAGGTAGGTAACTCGCTTAGGTAGGTAACTTACTTGTAAAATATGTTATAATATCTAGTTAGAGAAACTAAACGAATTATTAAAAGGATAGATAATCTACTATTTAGAAAAACTAGTTATTATTAATAATAATACGGACTAGTTTATACTTAAAGGTATTAGTAGAGTATAATAGTATAATTAGATCTTTATTATTAGAAAGCCTAACTATAGGTATATAGAATCTATTATATTTAGGAGCTAGAGTTTTTAGATAGACCTAGGATCTAAAGTAATTTATTAGATACTTTATACTATTATAATTCTTATTTAGATATATAAGTTAAAAATTATAGTAGTAATAAAATATAAATAAGTAACTATCTAGAAATTATATAGCTTCTCTAAATTATCTTTAAATCTTACTATAATAAATAGTTAAATTCTACTTTAGTTTATTAAATATATTTAAAGGGTCCTAAACTTATAGTATTAATTCTTACTATACTATCTATATATTAATAAGCTCTATTACCTCCTATCTATTTTCTTTATCCTCTATCCGCGGATATATAATTAGCTAATAGGTTTCTTAGAAACTTTAATAGGAAATCGATAGAACGTTAATTATAAAATACTAGATTTATATTAGTATTAATATAATTATAATAAAACGCTGTAATAAAGAATAGTAGAAATATTATAATATTATAGGTATATAAGAAGTTAGAGTTAACAATTAAAAGTATCTAGCTATAAATTATATTTATAGACTACTACTACTACTACTACTACTACTACTACTACTACTACTACTACTACTACTACTACTACTACTACTACTACTACTAATATATATAAAACTCTAGTAAAATAGTAGTATATTATACTATTATATTAAGTATTTATTTTTAGAGATAATAGGTTTTATTACTAAACGGTATACTAATACTATACTTCTAGTAGTAAATTACTATTATTTAATATACTATAGTATACTATCTAGAATCTAATAATTACTCTAGTCTATTTTATAATATACTACTATAATCTATAATATAGTATAATATACTACTCTAGTTAATTAAGTTTATATATATAGGGAAGTAGTATAATTAAAATTTATATAGTATTAGAGAAGTATATTAGATTTTCTTCTACTAACTATTAGTAGTAAGAACTAAGCTAATCTTTATTTATTAAAGTATTATTATCTAAGAAACTATTAAAGTTGGTTATATCTTTATCTAAAAAGTCTTTAAAAGTACTATTTAACTTTTTACTTAATATTTTATACTTATCCTTATATTATATAAGCTTAGTTTTAATTTTAGAGTTATTATTAACCTTCTCTTTATACTTATCGCTTTTAATACTCTTAATATAGGGTAAGTTTAAATTAAGAAGAAGATTATTATTAAATTAATTATATACTAATAGAGGCTTTTAATATCTAGAGTAATAATTAGTATATATCTATAATAAATAGATGTAATAAAAAATATAATAAACTTACTTCTACTCTAGCTCTAAGACTATAGCTAACTCTTCCTTAAATAGTTTCTTAATAAACTCTTACTATTTATTTTAAGTATCCTTACTTTTAAAGCTATTATTTTATAGTTTAAGAAGGTTATCTTAGTATATTTTATATATAACCTTCTATATAGCTATTCTAGAGCTATATACCTATAATAGACTATAAGCTAATTTTTATATAGTAGATATATCTTTCTTTTAACTAGTAGCCTTTTATAGAACTATTTAGTAATATTTAAAACTAATCTTTTAGTTAATATACTCCTATTTTAAGTAGATAGCCTTTAGCTTTACCTTTAACTAATTATCTATTTACTTATAAGTATATATATTATAGGGATTTTTAGCTAGTCTATTAAGCTATATTAGATATCGACGTACGATATTATATACGATATTACGCTAGATATTATACTAGATATTAGCTAATATACCCCTTTTTTATATATATAAATATAGCCTACTAGCTATCTTTAATTAACTAGTTTAGCTCCTTATCTCCCTCCTTGAGATAAGATTCGCCTCTTACTATAGTTATAAGCCCGGTTACTATACTAAAATAACTGCAACTTAACCTTTTTATATATATATCGTGATTAATATTATACCTTTTTATTTAGTATTATAATATTGCGATATTATTATCTTTATTATTTACTAATAATCTTTAAATACTTAGCTATTAGAATTATATATAAATTCTGTACTTTATAAGCTTATTAACGTACTATATTACGTTTAAGGCTATTCTTTTAGTATTATATACAGATTCTATACTTTATAAGCCTATTAATACGCTACATCGTATTTAAGGCTATTTTATTCTCTAGTATCGATATATTCTAGTATATTTCTAGTATTATAATAGCTGTATACTCCTCTATAGTTATATCTAAGAAGAAGATACTTAGTATTTCTAGTAATTAGGAGGATTAGCTTAAATAGTATAAACTAATAGCTAGTAGGCTAAGAGTATAGAAATATTTAGATCTAAGTATACCTCTTAAAAAGGTTAAAATCTATAAACTAGAACCTCCCCTCTCTAATATAAGTAAGTTCCGGACCCTAAAGATAAATCTAGAAGGGGAAATAGAAAGATACCCCTCTAGTAGAGTTATATATAAGGAGATAACCTCGATATAAATAATAGATTAGAACTAGGTAAGGGACTAGTATAATTAATAAAGAAAGGATTAAATTAAGATTAATAATACTCTCTATATTATATATAGTAATATCCTAATAATAATATTACTTTAATATAAAGTAATACTTAATAATAATATAACTAGCTATAAGATTCTTAGAATTTTATAGGAAAAGTTAGCGTCTACTATTAAGTCGAGGGAGTAACTAATTTAGAAGGAATATTAAGCTCTCCTTAAGTACTTAACTAATAGAGAGGTAGAGAAGTAGCTAAATTAGTAGAATTAGATAATCTATCGTACTAAAGTTACTAGCTTAGTAGAAGTTTAGAGTTTTAGAGTAGAAAAGGATTTTCTTCTAATAGTTACTAAGAAAGATAAGGTGTAGGCGCTAATCTATATAGTACCGATCAACGCTAAAAATAAGCTAGGTAGAATTAATTAACTAATTTCTATAATTAAATAATTAGTATATTAATATACTAACTACTATAGATATTTTAATCTATAGAAGGTATTTAGCTTATTTACAGCTTTATAAATCTATTAATTTTTTAAGTAAATTCTAATAGTATTATATAGTAGTCTTAAGAAAAATCCGGTTCGCAATTATATACTCTACTACCCTACTTCTATAAGAAGCGGTACTTCTAAAGTAATTGCAAGTATATAAACGAATCGATTAGACTACTAAACTAGGTACTAGATTAGAAAATACTAAAAGTCTAAGATAATATCTTAAATAAGAATAATTAGATAAAAAAGAATACTCTAAAGGTAAATATAGAAAAATATAAGAAGTTAAAATCCTCGTTTAATAGTAAAGCTTCTACGAAAGCTGCTAGCTTCTAGGGAAATACCTAGGTAATTTAAAGAGGCAATTTTTTAGTAAATACTACCCCTAAGAAAGAAGATACTAGTATTCTAAATTAGTAGATATTTAATCTAGGTTCTAATATCTATATATATAGCTCTAAAGCTTTTAGTTAATAGACTATTTAGATAGCAAATTCTAAAGATAAAATTACTATAGAAGGTAGTATATACTTTATATTAGAATAGGGTACTATTATAATTATAATTAATTCTCCTACAGGCCTAAAGGATATTAAACTAATAGAAGTTACTTATATTCCTTAGTTGTTAACTAATATTATAGCCTTAATTAGAAATAGGAAATAGAGTATTTAGTTTAATTTAGGTAGAGATTACTTTTACTAGTATAATTACTATAATATCGTTTATTACTTAGAGTTATTTAATAGCTACTAGCTACTAGACGTAAACCTAGTAAAAAAGCCTCTATTTAATTTGCTTTCTAGATATAAGATAGTTGTAGTAATTAAAGAAAAATTCTTCTATTACTAGTAACTAATATAAATTATTTCTTCAGCTGAAGTATACTAATTATTAAACTACCTAGGTAGAGATTTAGTATTAGCCCTACCTTAGATAGCTAAGGGTATCTAGTTAAGTAATTAGAAAGTACTAGTATAGTAAGATTACTAGATATATATATATAAGCAAAGTTATTATAATAGATTAGCTAGTATAGTTAGTTTTATCTAACTACTAAACTATTCAAGAGAATTATGATTAATATTATACAACTTTAGAAGGACTGTAAGAGGTACTATAATAGTAAGAAATACCTATTTTATATAGTTAATTAGGTGTTCTAGTAGTATAAAGAATTTATAATATATAATCGGTTGAAATCTACTCTTATAAAAGCCTTTAAAATACTGTTAGTAAAAATTAAACGATAGTATAAAAGAAAGATTATATATATCCGTATAGATAATAATTTAAGCTTTTTAGAACTTATAGAAGTATTATTTAATTAAGGAATTATAATTAAAGCTCGCGCGCCTTATATACCTAAGTAGAATAGCTTAGTAGAATAAGTAGAATATTAAATTATAACCCGCGCGCGCGCTCTTATAATAGAAAATAATATCTCTAATAAATACGCTAATAAATTAGCTTATATAGTAATATACCTACTTAATAGAACGCTAATTATAAGCCTTTAATTTAAAACCTTATATAAGGCCGTTTTTAACTATAAACTATCTCTTACTTACTTTTAGGTTATAGAATTACGAGCGTACGTTTTAGATAAAACTCTATTAAGAGGTAATAAACTAGCGTTGCGGGTACTAATTAGGAAACTCTTATAATATAAGAGTATAAATATATACTGAGTACTAATTCTAAAACTAAAACGGGTACTTAATACTAGAGATGTTATATTTAGCGATATTATATCTAGTAAGGAGGAGGAATATCTGCTAAAAGAATCTTTAGAGAAGATTCTTTTTTAAATTAATAATATTAAGAGCTCTATTAATAGTAGTAATAATAAAACGATTAAAGTTGTAGAAGTAATCTATAAGAATCGGCTGTCTAATTAAGATATCTCTACTAAGTTAGTAGGAAATTTAATTAGTAAAAAGGTCTATTAGTAGAAGAATACTATTTTTAAAGAATAAATCGACGATATTACTAGTAATTAGGAACTCCTAATACTAGAATTAATACTAGTACTAGTACTAAGAAATTAGGATACCCCTATAGTACTACTAGTAAATAATAAGAATACTACGTTTAGTAATAATTTACTATAAAAATAGTAACTATTATCTACTTATACTTCTATACCTTTAAAAAGAATAAATAATACCCTATAAAGAGAAGAAATTAGTAGCTAAATATCTAAAGATAATATAATCTAGAAAAGTAGGTCTCTATATAGTTATAGGCCGCCTTAGTTATACTTTATAACCTTTATAGTACTATCTAATAGTAAGCTAATACTAGTAAATTATATAAAGGAAACTTATACTATTAGAAAATATTATTGTAATTAGCTTCTACTAGAACTAAAGTACTATAAGAATTTGAAAAATCACCCCTTTAGTACTAAGTTATAGAAGTAGAAGGATATAAATACCTAGTAAAAGGTAATAATCTTCTAAGATTCTACTAAGATTCTTCTAGTAATATAGGTATTCGTATATAAATTTAATAAGAATAGTTTCCTATATAAATTTAAGGCTAGATTTGTCGTATATAGTAATCTACAATCTTAATAGAGAAATATCTATACTACTATACTAGCTGTATAAACCTTTTACTTTCTAATATTAATTGCAACTTATTTTAAACTTAATATATACTAGTTTAATATTATTAATACGTTCCTTAACTACTGATTAGATAGGTTAATATATATCTATATATTAGAAGGTTTCGTATATAAGTATAGAAAATATCTACAACTATAGAAAGCTATATATAGCCTTAAGGATGCTCTAAAACTTTAGTATTATAAGCTAGATAGAACTCTAAGGTAATTAGGCCTTAAAATAGTATTAGGAATATCTTACTTATATATAAATAATAAGCTAATCGTCTTCTTTTATATTAATAATATTATAATTATAGTTTACCTATTAAATATTTCTACTAAGTAGAAATTTAAATTGTAATTAAGTAATAAATATAAACTTTAATCTCTTAGAAATCTAAATTAGTTTTTAAGAGTTTAAGTCGTACGCGATATATAGTAGTATAAGATTTAGCTACTATAGAACTTATTTATTAATAAGATAGTAGCGCGATTTAATATTACAGTTAATAAGAAGGTGCTAAATACGCCTCTATATAAGAATATACTACTAGCTACTATTAAGGAATCCTCTAATAAGATATCTTACTACTAATAACTAATTAGTTATCTAGCCTAAATCGTAGTTTTTATATACTTTAATATTATACAAGTATACTCGATATTATTATAATACCTTTAGAACTCTAGTAATTATAATATTAACGCTGCTTTAAAGGTATAGTAATATCTAATTAGTATAAAGTACTTAGTAATTATAGTAATAGCTAATAATATATAAAATACTTCTACTATTAACTAAAGTAGTAATACTAATTATATTAACCCTATAGAATAATTACTATTCTATAATATATCTAATATAGTCTTTAGCAATAATTCTAATACTTATTAAAGTTCCTATAGTTATATATTTTAACTTTTTAGAATGCTGATCGATTAAAAAACCTTAATTTAGTATACGGTTATAAAATCGACTAAGGTAGAATTATTAGTACTATTAGTCGCCGGATTAGAAATAGAGTAGTAGTAGAAGGCTTTTACTTTACTATACTTCTATATTAATATATAACTAGTACTACTTTATAATAATTAACAAATAGTAGATATTATAAATAAGCTATCTAAACGTTTTAATACTAAACTTTACTATATAGATATATACTAGTACTAGCTATATTAAGAAGTAGTAGAGTAGAAACTTATAATTAGTTAATAACTAACAAATCTAATATTAGCTAACAGCTTTATAAAAGTTCTATAGCTATAATAATATTAAAGGTTTATTAAGCAACTAAAAATAGAAGATATTTTAGCTAGAATTAAATCTTAGGAATTCCTATTAGCTAAATAAATCGACTACTAATAAGAATTTTAGGGGGTAATTAAAAATTAATTATAATTTACCCTATATTATATTAAATTAATATTTCTATAAGCGTATTTAACTCTACTACTAGTTACTCTATATAATTTACCTCTTTTAATATAGTATCTACCTTTATTTTTTCAACGTAGCTTCTCCTTTATAGTTAAAGCTAGGGGGGTATATTATAGGGATTTTTAGCTAGTCTACTAAGCTGTATTAGTATTACGGAATTGGCTTCTACCCGATCCTGTGCTACCTCACCTATTACGCATAGACCCGAACCTCTGATATATATATATATAACCTAATATCTGTCTCCTTTCTCTCTTCATCTAAACGTCTTAAACTATTATAGTAGTAGTATATTAGTTATCTATATAGCTTAATCTAATACTTATTTATCTAGTATTAACAATCTGATACGCGTCGCCGTGATAATTAGATATTAATATACGATATTACGTACAATATTATACCGGATATTATACTAGATATTAGCTAATATACCCCTTTTTTATATATATAAATATAGCCCGCTAGCTATCTTTAATTAACTAGTTTAGCTTCTTATCTTCCTCCTTAAAATAAGATTTACCTCTTACCACAATATATATATATAATAAATAATTATAATAACTTATTAGACTTATAATTATTAAAGCGCTTTTCTACTATAGCTTTAATAGCTTTATCTAATATCTTTTTTTTTCTTCCCCTAGCGCTATATATTTAGCACTTTTCTATAGCTGCCTCTTCTTAGTACTTTTAGTAGAGTAATTAGTAGTATAGGTACTTTTAATAGCCTTCTCCTTAGTAGTAAGTAATATAGCCTTATCTTTCTATTAGATAGCGCGTTTAGTATTACTAAATATACTGTTAAAGGATATTATAAGGTTAGTTAAACGGCCTTTTTAAGAACTAGTTTAACTATATAGTAAAAGAATATATTTAATTTTATAATCTTCTAACTACTAGCTCTATATTTATTAGTAAACTATAATAAAAGACTAGTATAATTACTTACCTATATTAACTTTACCTACTTATCTTAGTTAAAGCTAACTAGTAGCTCTAGTAGTTTTAGTAGTAGTAAGCTATTTAAACTATTAAGAAAATTGTTATTAATAGACTCTACTTTAATAGTCGATATTTTATAAGAACTATAATAAAAGTATATAATAAATCGAAGATTTAGAGTTATATTAATAAGAGTATAGTAGGAAGAAGAGTTATAGTAGGGTATTAGGCTCGACGTAACAAGTATATATACTATCTACTAGTATAGATTAGATAGAAGTAATAATAAAATATATACTTATCTAAATAAATATAAAATATTAGTTAGTTTAGTATAAAAAACTATTGCTAAAAAGTATACTACTAGTTTTATAAGATAGTAAATTATTATAGTTTTTTATTATAGTATTCTTATAATATATACTTAAATATCTTATTAACTTTACTTTATAATTCTAATTTAGTACTAGCTTTTAGTATATATGTATCTTAGTATCTATTTTTATATTTTAGATATCTATTAATAAACCTTAATTTAGCTTTATATTATTAACCTTAATTATTAATACGTAATATCTTATATTTAAAGAATAGTACGATTTAAAATCGTTCTAATAGATAGTAAGTTTCTTTAAAAATAGCTCGCCGCTAAATTAGCTTATAAAGTACCTATACTAGTAAAGCCTATACTAGTAAAGTGTTACTATTACTCTAGAAGTAAGTTATAATAGGTTTTTATTATAGTTATATACTAATAAGATATAACTATTATACTTTAATAGATTAAATAATATTAGAAGAGTACTAAACTTCTCCTTTAAAAGCTCTCTTTTTTACGGCTAATCTATAAAATTACTATTATAGTTTAGAAGAATATCTATAGTAATAAAATACGTTAATAATAGAGTATAATTAAGACTTTCTAAAAGTCTACTAAAGTTTTTCTTATTAGGTTCTTTAAAGGTATATATTTTTTATATAATTTATATTATATAATACTAACTATACTAGACTATAATATAAATATAATTTACGTAAAATAGGTTACTATCTAAAATAAAAATATATATTTAGTAAAGTAATACTATAAGAAGTTTAGTCTTCTATTAAATTAGGATTATAATTTCTAGGTAGTTTTAGGCTTAGAAAAGGCTACTTTAAATAAAACTAGTTCTCTACTATAATAATTTACTATAATAAATATTTAATATATAATATATAATAAATATATAATAAATATATAATATATAATAAATATATAATAAATATATAATATATAATAAATATATAATATATAACGTATTCTACTATTAAAGTAGTTAAACTATTAAAGCGGCCACTTTTTCTTAGTATTATAAATACTACGTACGAACTATAATAAATCTATAATATAACCTTCTATTAATTTAATAAGAAGGTAGAATTAAGCTTACCTTATAGGCGTATAAATTAGGCTAGTTTAAGAGCGTATAACACGCTGCTATAGCTTTTAATATATAATATTAACAACTCTCTACTCGATTTTATAGAATTGTATTTCGCCCTTATATATAACTAAATTACTAGAAGCTTATAGTAACCGAAGAATAAACAATCGTATAATATATTCTTAACTTTAATTTACAAGGATTTACGCCCCAGTTATATAAGGTAGTAGATATAGTAGATAAACTATTAGGCGTATATAGTAAAATACTTAATATACAGTATAAGCGAGCTAATTACCTAAGCGAGCTGATTATAATACTAAAACCCTACTAAAATCGCGATAATTATACTTTATAGTATTATACTACAACTAATAACTATAGAATTAATTTAGAAAGAAGCTAGAATACAGCTTGTACTTTAAGCTCTTTAATAAGATATAATACTAACTATACGTCGCGTTGCATTAATCTATAATATCTTCTAAAGTA
Source organism: Lojkania enalia (assembly GCA_010094045.1). Classification (NCBI taxonomy): domain Eukaryota; kingdom Fungi; phylum Ascomycota; class Dothideomycetes; order Pleosporales; genus Lojkania; species Lojkania enalia. The sequence continues at coordinate 142,079 of ML986693.1, forward strand.
TACTTAGTATATAAAGGCGAGGAATAGCTCTATAATACAATTGCCGGCCTAATTTAATAAAGCTTAGTAAGACTAAGGAGTAGGTAATTGTTTAGTATATACTAGATCTAGATATAAGAGGATTTCTACTACAGCTTACTATTATTTAAGATATAGCTAATTTACTACTAGCTATATACTCTACTAGCTAGGTTAGAAAGAACTGGGTAGAGAATTTTATTAAACGTACGCCTAAGCTTAAGGTTAAATTTAATTAAAAGTATAACTACTTAAGAGCTAAATATAAGAATTCTAAGGTTATAGAAGGCTAATTCTACTTTATATAGAATATAAAGGCTAAATATAGTATTATTAACAAAGATATATATAACTTTAATAAATTAGGCTTTATAATAGGCGTAATATTAATAAGAGTAGTAGTTACTAGCTCTAAGAGACGGAATCGACTAAAGCAGCTCTAGCTAGATAATTACGAGTAGACTACAGTTATCTAGAGTATTAACGCGATAGGATAGATAATACTACTTTTTATTATCTTTACAGGCACCTACTACCTCTCTATATAGTATAAAGAAGATAATATTCTACTAACCTAGGCTATATAGGTTACTAATAACGGCTAGACGATAAATAATATTAGTATTAAGTAGTTAAAGTACTTTAACGTATATATAAAGGATTATACTATTAGTATATATTAATTGCTAATTCTTAATAGCTATAAGAGCTACAACTTACTTAAATTCAGGCAGCTCTATAAAGAAAAGAATATTATTACTCTCTATATACCTCTATATTTATCGCACCTACTATAGCTACTAGATATAGGTTATTTCTCGCCTTTAAAGACTACGTACGAGTGTTAAGTCGAGCAGCTGATACGCGGTTATATTAACTATATTATAAAAATCGAGTTTTTACCCTATTTTAAAGCAGCTTTTAACGCAGCAATTATAAAGAGTAATATCTTAAGTAGCTTTTACGGTGCTAGTCTAGTTCTATTTAACCCAGATATAATACTATTAAAGTTTAAAGTTCGACTATATATACTAATACCCTCTATAGTTAAAAATACCCTTTAAGAGTTAAAAATACTAAGTAATCCTATTAAATTTAGGTCTTAATCTACGTACGTTTAATTAAGAGTTTAAAAGTACCTAGATAGCTTATCTACTTTAATAGTAGAGGCGTTTAAATAGTTTATAAAGGGTACTGTATATATAATATATAAAAATATACTATTACGCGCTTAGGTTACTAAGCTTTAAATAGTTAATAAAGCTGCTATATAATATTAATTATATAAAAGAAAGCGTATATAGAAGAAAGGTAACCTAACGATTGAAGAAAGCGCTCGATTAACTACTCTAAAAGAGTTTAACACTTATACTAATAGAAAAAAGGGTAGGAAGAAGGCGCGCGTTAATAGAGACTAGCTAACTTAAAGGCGCTATAGGTAGTATAGTAAGGCTAGATATAACTCGCGGAAGTATAAAAATAATGCTATAGATATAGAAGAATAGGCTACTATACTATATAGTACGATAGAATGTAAGAAAGTATAATATTTTGCGAAAAGTAGTCGCGATTTTAGTATAGTCTTAGCATTATAATCAGCTTACTTAGGTGATTAGCTTACTTATACTATATATTATAGAAAAGAATTAGTTTAAACGATTTATAGCGTATATAAATAAGTTTAAAACAGCTTTTAATTAAGTATAAGATTATTAAAAAATAAAATAAGAGAATCTAGAGGTTATTAATATATAGTTTAAGCTTATATAAGATATAATTGTAAAATATAGTATATATAATAATAATATCTACAACTTTAATAAGATAGGTTTTTAGATAGATATTATTAATATTATAAAGGTTATTATAGGTTTAGAATATTATATAAAGCCTATTCTTATATAGCTAGATAATTATAAGTAGATTATAGTTATTTAGAGTATTTATACTACTATATACGCGACTCTACTATTTATTATCTATAAAGAACGCGTCTATATCTCTATATAGTATAAAAAAGTAGGTATACTATATAATTGGAAAATTTCAGTCTCTAAGAACGGCTGGACAAATAATATACTTAATCTTAAGTAGCTAAAGTATTTTAATAAGTATATAAAGATGTATTAGATAGAATTATATAGGCTACTTATTTTAGACGGTTATAAATGCTACCTTAACCAGAAATTTAAAGATTACTACCTCGTATAAAAGATTCTAATACTTTATATATCTTCTTATTTATTATATATACTTTAGCCTCTTAATATAGTTTACTTTTCGCTATTAAAGCTAAAGTACTTATAGTATATACGAGACTTAACGCGCTAACGTGTCTACTATATTAATAAAAAAGGCTTCCTTCCAGCCTTTAAGGACGCGTTTTTTAATATATTTACGTATAAGAACTATTAAAAGGCCTTTAAAGTAATAGGAATTATTCCTTTAAATATATAGGTTATATTAAATCGCTTTAATATATAATTATATATCCTACTAAAACTACTTTTATAAGAAGACTTCTAATAGTCTAAAATTCTAAGTAATATATATAAATTTAGGTTATAATTAATACTTATATAAAAGTTCTTTATACAATTATTAAAAGAGGTATAAGAAGGATTTTTACAGCTTATAAAAGGTGCTGAGTTAATACTATATTAGAATATACTTCTTTAAACTCGTAACTCTAGGCTTAAAAGGTAATTAGAAGAAGTAACTAAGTATAAAACGCGTAAAAGAAAGTATATTTAGTATAATAGTATAGTATTATATAGTAAGGGATCTTTATATATAGCTGTTAAAGTATCTATAAACTCTCAACCCTTTAAGAAGACTTATAGTACTGATACTTAAGAAAGGGCTTAACTAGTTTAACGCTACTATAGTAACTGTAGTAAGACTAGATATAATACTTATACGTACTAAAAGGATAGTAGAGAAAATTCTAAATTAGATAAAAGTATATTATATATAAAATCTTTTATTAGTATTAAATAAATTAACTTTTTATATATAGTATTTGTTGCGCTAAAAAAAAGTAGCCGCTTTAATAGTTTAGCCGCTTCGATAGTAGAATATATTAATAAATATATAAATATATAATAAATATATAATATATAATTATTTCTTATAATTATAGAGGAATCTTATAAGGTACTCCTACCTTAACCTTATACCCTAGCGTTAAGAACCCTACTCTAACCTTAACTTTAATATTAAAAACCCCTACCTAATCTATACTCTAGTACTAAAAACTCTACTTTAATTCTAACCCTAGTACTAAGAACTCTAAATCTAACCTTAATCTAGGTAAGGTACTATATACCCTATTTACCAGCTTAAAAAGATCTATAAGAAGAAGAAGATTATCTATCTCTATATACTACTATATTTATTATACCTACTATAGCTACTTAATATAGGCTACTTCTTACTATTAAAGTATATATATAGTACTAAAATCTTAGTTTTAGTATATAATTATATTAACTATATTAATATAACTACCTTTTTTCTAGCTTTTAAAGTAGCCTATAATTAATTAATTATAGAAGTTAATATCTGTATATACTTTTAAAGTATTAGAATAGTACTATTAAAGCTTAATATTAAACTATATATAATATATTCTACTATTAAAACGGCTAAACTATTAAAGCGGCTACTTTTTCTTAGTATTATAAATACTACGTACGAACTATAATAAATCTATAATATAACCTTCTATTAATTTAATAAGGTAGAATTAAGCTTATCTTATAAGTATATAAATTAGGCTAATTTAAGAGTATATAATACGCTACTATAACTTTTAACGTATAATATTAATAACTCTCTACTCAACTTTATAAAATTACATTTTACCCTCGTATATAACTAAATTACTAGAAGTTTATAGTAACCGAAGAACAAATAATTATATAATATATTCTTAACCTTAATTTATAAGGATTTATATCCTAGCTATATAAGGTAGTAGATATAGTAGATAAACTATTAGATATATATAGTAGAATATTTATAAGAAAGAATTAGTTTAAACGATTTATAGTATATATAAATAAGTTTAAAATAGCTTTTAATCGAGTAAAAAATTATTAAAAAATAAAATAAGAGAATCTAGAGGTTATTAATATATAGTTTAAATTCGTATAGGATATAATTGTAAAATATAGTATATATAATAATAATATCTATAACTTTAATAAGATAGGCTTTTAAATAGGTATTATTAATATTATAAAGGTTGTTATAGGTTTAGAATATTATATAAGATCTACTTTTATATAGCTAGATAATTATAAGTAGGTTATAGTTATTTAGAATATCTATACTATTATATACGCGACCCTACTATTTATTATCTATAAAAAACGCGTTTATATTTTTATATAGTATAAAGAAATAGATATACTATATAATTAGAAAATTTTAGTCTTTAAGAACGGCTGGATAAATAATATACTTAGTCTTAAGTAGTATAAGTACTTTAATAAGTATATAAAAATATATTAGGTAGAGTTATATAAACTACTTATTTTAGATAGTTATAAAAACTACCTTAACTAGAAATTTAAAGATTACTACCTTATATTATAGTAATACCGCGATACCTCTGTACCTATACTACTCTTACTATAATACTTAAACTAGCTGCTAGTAATAGCTATTAGCTGCTAGCTAGAATATAACTGACTTATTGTAACTACGATAGAGAAAAGTTTCGCCGACTCAGCTAGCCTATATAGTAGTATAGACCTAGCTTCTATAAAAACTTATATAATATAGATATCTCTATTCTTTATATAACGTTTTAATATTTACATATAGTATATAGTAATAGAGTTAACGGCCTAAACTATAATTAACTAACTATATATAAGTATCCGTAATATTATATTATATTATCTACTATTATATACTATAGACGAGAACGCGCTTATTAATATATTTAAAGAGATCTAAAGTAAACTAGACTCTTTATAATAGAAGAACGAGATACTAGTAGAAGCCTTAATAACCTAAGAAAACTGCTATAAGTTAGACCTTAAAGTAATATAAAGAGAATTTAGTAGCTACTAAACGGCTACTCTTCTACTAGCTACTAGTATATTAATAGTAATAGAACTATTACCCGCCCTCAGCCTAATTTAACCTATAACCCTAGCTTCTAAATAGATATCTATATTAACTTCTAATCCGCCTAAGACTATATATAACCTATATTTCTATTCTAACTATTTATCTAACCCTCTAATATTTTCTAGTAAACGTTTAGAGCTTTTATACTTTATTAGAAAGCTCTACTATAAACTAGAAGGAAACGCTAACCGATACCTAACCGAATATACCTATCTTCTATATATCTATTCCCGCCTAGAATAAGATCTAGTAATATTAGTTAACCTATTAATAGATAAGAGTATTAACTCTATAGACAGCTTAGTCGCCTTCTTAGAATCTACTTATAGCGACTGGAATAAGGAGACTATAGTATAGAGTAAGCTAGAGACTTTAAAATAAGGCTAAAGTAGGTTTCCTACTTATTTTACTAAATTCCGACGCCTAATTATAGATACTAAACTAAATAAGATTAGATAAATTATATATTTCTAATATTCTCTCTTTAATAAGCTCCGCCGTATTATAATAGATATTATAATACCTAGTACCCTAAACGACTATACTAACCTAATTTCTCTATATAATACTAATCTATATTATCTATTTAGTAACTACCGTAAATAACTGAAGTATTATACTACTTACTAGAAGGACCTAAATACTATAGAACTTAATACTTCTAGTTACGCGCCTGTAGGTTTTAATAAATAAGAAAAGCGCCGCTATAAAGGACGCTGTTATAAGTATAATAGTAAGAGATATATTTTACTAGAATATAGTACCCCTCTACTATTAATTCGTTAAGGATCTTAGAGCTCTACTATACCTTATAGGTTCTACTCTTAATTCTCCGACTAATTTTCTAACCAATCTTTAATACGCTTATTATTTTATAAACGAGGCTATTATTCTTACTCTTAAATATAGCTAGCTTTACTAACTAGAATATTATTAAAAGGTCCGTTCTAGAAGTAAATTACTTCTTAGGATTACGCTTATACTAAATCTCTATATATCTATAGAACTAGCCTCTATAAAAATAGTTATAGGACTACTAGATTCTAGCTTCTTTTTTAATCTATTAAGATCTAGTCTAGTAAGATATTAATATTCTTATTAATACTAGGGCTACTAGTTATAGCTATATCTATAGAGACCTTATATATACCCTAAAATTCTAAAAGATATAATTTCCGTATAATCTATATCTAACTAGCTTTAATAGAGAAATCTTCTATAGGGGGACTATCTTCTATTTAGTTATTTTAACTTTCTAATATCTAAACTATTTAGAGATAGTATATCTCTATATAACTATACTAGGAAAATACTAGTTAATTCTAGAATAGCTATAGATATATAAGTATTATATAAACCTAGACTATAAGAATAAATAGCTAGTCTTTACTACTAACTAATACCTAACTTAATACTTATAATCTACTAATATTACTACCTACTAATAGGCTGTTTAAACGGTTATTAAAGACTATAAACTACCTAAACTTAATATAAAAGGAGATTTTAAAGCAACTAATTTATAACCCCTATATAGCTTAAAGCCTAAATAGTACTACTTAAAACTCTATCTATTAAGTTATATCTAATATAATTACTAGTTATTTAAGATACTACGCTAGTTAAAAGAATTTAAAACTAAAACTAATCTAACCTTAGACGAAGATTATAGCTAAAAGGATCTATTTAAGCCTAAATACCTAAAGTCTATACTATAGCTAGATATATATTATATAAGTATTATACTACTAGTCTAACTCTTTTAGTAATTTAACTATAAAATCTTCGCTATATTAATAGCTAATATTAATAAGGCTTTAGCTCTAAAGGTATATACTAACCCTATTACTAAAGTACTTAAAGAATACTATAACTTATTATCTGTCTTCTTATATAAGGATATAAATAAGCTGCTTAAACGATAACTATATAATTATAAGATTAAACTAGAGAACGGTAAGTAAGCTAGCTTTAGTCTACTCTATAGGATGTCCTAGAACGAGTTAAAGGTACTAAGAAAGTACCTTAATAAGAACTTGTCTAAGGGATTTATTAGAGTAAGTTTATTACTAGTAGCTGTACCTATAATCTTTATAAAGAAACCTAGAGGTAATCTCTAATTCTATATAGACTATAGAGTCCTAAATACTATTATTATTAAGAACTAATACCCGATTCTACTAATTTAAAAAATGTTAGCCTAATTTAGTAAAGTTAAGTACTATATAAAACTTAATATTATTACTATATTTAATAAGCTAAAGATTACTAAAAGAGATAAATAGAAGATTATCTTTTATATATACTACGAGCTGTTTAAATATCTAGTAATATCCTTTAGCCTAGCTAACGTTTTAAGTATATTCTAGTACTTTATAAATAATATACTAAGACTATACTTTAATATATTCTATACTACCTATATTAATAATATTCTAATATTTAGTAAGAATCTAAAGGATTATAAGTAGTATATCTAGCTAGTTTTTAAAGTCTTAAGAGTAAATAGTCTATAGCTTAATATAAATAAGTATAAGTTCTACTAGTTAGAAGTAATCTACCTAGGGTATATAATTATTATAGAAGAGATTTATATAGACTTAAAGAAGGTAGAAACAATTATTAACTAGAAATACTTTAAGAATATAAAAGATATTTAAACTTTTATAGGCTTCGCGAACTTCTACTAATAATTTATTAGTAACTTCTTATAGAAAGTCTCCCCCTTAATAGCCCTAACTAAAAAGAATACTTAATTTAACTAAAATAATAGCTGTTAATATTCCTTTAACTACCTAAAGAATACTTTTATTTCTATACTAATTCTCTAATACTTTAACCCTAAACTACTAATAGTAGTAGAAGCTAACGTATCTAACTTTATAATAGCTAGTATACTGTCCTAGAGAGGTGCTAATAGTAAACTAGGATCTATTACCTATTTCTCTAAGTGTATAAACTCTACTAAAAGTAACTATAAGATATATAATAAGGAACTACTTATAATTATCTAATATTTTAAGTAATAGAGGCCTAAATTAGAAGGTACAGCATTTCTTATAAAAGTACTAAGTAATTATAAGAACTTATAGTATTTCGTAATAATAAAGTAGTTAAGTTACTAATAGGCCTATTAGTTAAAATATCTATTAAGGTTTAACTTTAGTATTATATATTAACCCGGAAAACTTAGAGAGAAGCCTAATACTTTAACTTAAAGATTATAGGACGAGCTTATATAAGAAGAAGCCTATAGAGGTTATTAATAGATATTACTTCGTCCTAAACTATTCTAATAGATAGAAGTAGGCCGATTAATTATAGAGATTATTAATAAAGAATACCTAAACGATAATCTAGTCTAAAATACTCTAAAGCTATTAAAAGAAAAAATCTATTAATTTAAACTCCTAACTCTAGCTAACTATAAAGAGTATAATAATCGATTATACTACTAAGATTAACTTATAGTACTAGACTATAATAAGCTAAAGTTTAAGCTACTATAAACCGTCTATAATTTACCGTCTAGTAGATACTCTAGTTAAGGAAAGACCTTAGAACTACTCTAATACGAGTACTATTAGTTAAAGATATTCGACTTAATATAATAATATATAGACTATTATTATATATACCGAAAAAGTAAGACTTTTAGAGAGAAGTATTATAGATTACTAAAACTATTACCTATACCTAAATAAAGGTTTTAAAATATTTCTATAGACTTTATAACTAATCTACTAGAATTAGAAAGTTATACGAATATTATAGTAGTAGTTAATAGGTTTAATAAATATAGACACCTGATACTATAATAAGAATCGAAGCTTCTAATATTATTTAACTATTCTATTACTATATATAGATTTACTATAGACTACTATATACTATTATATCCGACTATAGAATATAGTTTATTTCTACCTTCTATTAAGAGCTTTATAAATAGCTATAAATTAATATATATATATTAACTAGCTTCTATTTAAAAACTAATAGTTAGATAGAAAATACTAACGTAGTAATAGAATAAGTTTTCTAAGCTTATACTAGCTATAAATAAGATAACTAGGTTAAATAGCTACTAATAGTATAGTTTAAAGTAAATAATATAGTGTCTAAATTAATAAAAGTTTTCCTATTTCTAGCCTACTTTAGCTAGTACCCTTAAATAGGCTTTAAGCTACTTATAGGGATCTATTAACCGCTAAAATAATCCCTAATAGCCTAAGAAGCTAATAGATTAATTAATAAGATAAAGGATATTATAGAGTATATTAGAGAAGAACTTACCTAAATATAAGCACTTTAATAAGAGTATACTAACTATAAGCGCGTACTAGCCCCTACTTACTAGATTAGTAATTAAGTCTAGCTAGATACTAGAAATATACGTATATAAAGACCGTTGAAAAAGCTTAACTAGAAGAATATAGGCCCCTATAAAGTTATCGCAAAGGTGTTCTCGTATACTTATAAACTAAAGCTATCTAAATTAGCTAAAATACATCCTATATTCTATATATTACTATTATAGCTAGTATTTAAGTTGTTTAACTATTTGTTTAGTTAATAAATATATAACTCTAAACCTATTAAGATTAATAGAGAATTAGAATACCTTATTAAATAAATAGAAGACTTCTACTATAACTAATAGAGACGCCGGTATAAATATTTAGTTAAGTAAACTAGCTATTATAACCTAGAATAATACCCGGCTAGTAATTTTACTAAAATAACTACTATAGAAGATTACTATATTAGAAATCTAAATAAATAAGATCTAAATATAATATTATATCTAGATTCTTAATTAGATATTAGAGTCTAATCTAAATATATTTTTAGACGCCTATAATAATACTATACTAATATAATACTAGTAATAATACTACTACTAATCTCTAGTATAGTACTATTATATAAACTAAACTAATCTAACTCTTAGTATAGTATTACTATTAACTACTAGTTATACTAATATACCTGCAACTTAATCTAATCCCTAGTATAGTACTACTATATAATAATAACTAATTATACTAATATACCTATAACCTTAACTAATACTAGTATTAATATCTACTATTTAATTATAAATAACCTAAATATAATATAAAGACTTAAGTTATAAGAGTTTATAATTAAGAAGAGGGTACTATTATAATAATACTACGACACCTCTATACCTATACTATTCTTACTATAATACCCGAACTAGCTACTAGTAATAGCTATTAGCTGCTAGCTAGAATATAACCGACTTATCGTAACTATAATAGAGGAAGGTTTTACTAACCCAGCTAGCCTGTATAGTAGTATAGACCTAGCCCCTATAAAAACCTATATAATATAGATATCTCTATTTTTTATATAATATTTTAATATTTATATATAATATATAGTAATAGAGTTAACTGTTTAAAGTACGATTAACTAACTATATATAAACGTCTATAATATCTTATATAAAAGATTTTAACGCTTTATATATCTTCTTATTTATTATATATACTTTAGCCTCTTAATATAGTTTACTTTTTACTATTAAAATTAAAGTACTCGTAGTATAATATAAAGTACTACCAAGCCGGCCATACTACTAAGCCGGCCACTTTTTCTTAGTATAGCAACTTTTCCGTATATAATACTATATCTTAACAATACGAAGCTAATCTATCTAATTAAGAAGGTAGAATTGAACTTACTCTTTAAGTCTATACTTTAGGCTAATTTTAAAGTATATAACGCGCTGTAGCAGCTTTTAACGTATAATACTAGCAGCTTTCTAACCGGTTTTATAGAATTACTTTTTAACCTTAAACTTAACTAAATTGTATAAAGCTTATAGTAACTAAAGAATAGACAATTGTATAATATATTCTTAACCTTAATTTGCGAGGATTTGTACCACAGCTTTATAAGGTAGTAGATATAGTAGATAAACTATTATATACGTGGGGTAAGATATTTATAGATAAGAACTAGCCTAAACGATTTATATTATATATAAATAAGCTTAAAACAGTTTTCAATTAAGTAAAAGACTATTAGAGGATATTATAAAAAGGTCTAGAGGTTATTAACGCGTAGTTTAAGCTTATATAAAAGACGGTAGCTAAGTACAGTATCTATAAAGATAATATCTATAACTTTAATAAGATAAGCTTTTAGATAGATATAATTAGCTCTATAAAAGTTATTATAGGTTTAGAATACTATATAAGACCTACACTTATTTAGCTAGGTAATTAGGAGTAGGTTATAGTAATCTAGAGTATCTATACTACTAGGTATACAACTCTACTATTTATTATCTATAAAGGACGCGTCTATATTTTAGTATAGTATAAGAAGATAGATATACCGTACAACTAGAAGCTCTTAGTTTCTAAGAATAGATAGACAAATAATAAGCTTAGTCTTAAATAGTTAAAGTACTTTAACGTGTATATAAAGACGCGTTAAGTAGAGTTATATAGGCTACTTATTCTTAATAGCTATAAGAGCTATCTAAACTAGGATTTTAAGAATTATTACCTTATATAAAAGATCCTTACCCTTTATATACTAGTATATTTATTATATATCCTACAGCTACTTAATATAGTATACTTTTTACTATTAAAGCTAAAGTACTCCTAGCATATACAAGACTTAGTATACTAACGCGTCTACTATATTAATAAGAAAGGCTTTCTACTAGCTTTTAGAAACGCGTTTTTTAATATATTTACGTATAAGAACTATAAAAAGGCTTTTAAGGTATTTAAACTAGTTTCTATTAACGTGTAGATTGTTTTTAAACGCCTTAAAGTCCGGTTATATATACTATTAGAGGCACCCCTACTAGAAATACTATAGTAGTTAAAAATACTAAGTAATATATAAGAATTCAGGTTACAATTAACTCTTATATAGAGGTCCTTTATACGATTACTAAAAGAAGCTAAAGAAGGCTTCTTACAGCTAATAAAAGGAGCTGAATTAATGCTGCATCAAAACGCTTTTATAAGCTACTAGATTATAGAGTTTAAAGAGTAATTAGAGGTTATAATAAAGTATAAAATACGTAAACGGAAGCGAATCCAGTATAGTAGTATAATAGAGTATAGTAAGGGAGCTTCGTACAGAGCTGCTGAGGTATTTATAACTCCTTAGCGATCTAAGAAGGCTTGTAGTAGTAGTAGTAAGAAACCAGCTCAACCTAGTTAATAGTACTATAGGAATTATAGAAAGACCGGGTATAACGCTCGTACGTGCTAAAAAGATATAGAAGCTTCTTCTAAATCTAGTCCAAGTATCTTATACGCAGGTTCTCTTATAGATAGCGAGTAAATTAAGGTCTTATATATAGTATTAGTAGTGCTAAGAAAAAGTGGCCAGCTTAGTAGTATAGCTGACTTAGTGGTACTTTACGTTATATAAAATTTAGTATACTAATACGTTTACTATATTAATAAAGAAGGCTTTCTTCTAGCTTTTAAAGACGCGTTTTTTAACGTATTTATATATAAGAGCTATTAAAAGGCTTTTAAAGTAATAGAAATTATTTCTTTAAATATGTAGGTTATATTAAATTACTTTAATATATAACTATATATCCTACTAAAACTACTTTTATAAGAAGACTCTTAATAGTTTAAAACTTTAAGTAGTATATATAAATTTAGGTTATAATTAATACTTATATAAAAGTCTTTTATATAATTACTAAAAGAAGTATAAGAAATATTCTTATAGTTTATAAAAGGTTTTAAGTTAATACTATATTAGAATATACTTCTTTAAACTCGCAACTTTAAACTTAAAAGGTAATTAGAAGAAGTAACTAAGTATAAAATATATAAAAGAAAGTAAATTTAGTATAGTAGTATAGTATTATATAGTAAGAGATCTTTATATATAGCTGCTAAAGTATCTATAAACTCTTAGCTCTTTAAAAAGACTTATTGTACTAATATTTAAGAAAGAGCCTAACTAGCTTAATACTACTATAGTAACTATAGTAAGACTAGATATAATACTTATACGTGCTAAAAGAATAGTAGAGAAAATTCTAAATTAGATAAAAATATATTATATATAGGATCTCTTATTAGTATTAAATAAATTAACTTTTCGTATATAGTATTTATTATATTAAGAAAAAGTAGCTACTTCGATAGGATAGCCGCTTCGATAGTAGAATATATTACCGATACTACCTATATTAAAAACTACCCTCTAAAAAGTTAAAATATCTAGTAATACGTATAAATTAGAAGCTTAATTAATAATAATTTGTAGTAGAATTTAATAATATTAAGACTTATTACCTATATTAATTATTACAGCCTTTAATTAGCTTTAAAAAGATATTATAATAATAATATATTTAATCGCGCTAATAGCTAATTAAATTAAAAGCCTTAAGTAAGTAAATAAGATAGTAATAAAGTAAAAATAATAGAAAAGAAAGTAATTATAGAAGTAGAGAATTCTAATAAAAACTGTAAGTAAGAATATAATTAATTAAAATAATGTTAAGAGGTAGATTAATAAGAAAATTTATAATTAGAATATTTAGTTATAAGAGAATAACTAACTTTAATAGAGCTGTAAACGCTATAAATAGTCTAGCTATAATATTTAAATATACTAAATTAATAGTATATATATTAAATAATCTAATAGACTATTACTTTCTATAGTATATATATATATATATATATATAGTTAATAATTATCGCGATTAAGTTATTCGAATCTTAGTAGAATAATAGTTTATTTATATTAATAACTTACTTATAAACTATACTATACTCTTAAATTAGCCTAATTTATACGTCTATAAGATAAGCTTAATTCTATCTTCTTATTAAATTAATAGAAGGTTATATTATAGATTTATTATAGTTTGTATATAGTATTTATAATACTAAGAAAAAATAGCCGCTTTAATAGTTTAGCTACTTTAATAGTAGAATATATTATACTATTATATTAAATTATTTAGTTACTTAGATAAGATTTTAAAAATCTTCTATTAATTAAAGCTTTTAAGTTTAAAACTTTCTATCTTCTATAATTAAAATTAACTTTAGAAAAGTTGTATAGAATATATTAAAGTAGAAATTTAGAAGCTACTAATAACCTATTAGAATTAGAGGTAACTACTAATATCTAACTATAATTTATCTTCTAATTCTTATATTAGAACTAATCTATATATAAGTTATAATAAGAGTAAACTTCTATCTATACGTATAGAACAACTATTACCTTCTATAAAAGGACCTATAATAGGTAGACGCCTCTCTATAAGACCTATATTAAAGAACTTATCTAATTTAAAAGAGAATTAAAGTAAATTAACCTTAAAGAAATAAATTATAATTTTATAAGAGAAGATTATATATCTAATATAATAGAAAACTATTAATTTTAATTAACTTCTATAAACTACTAAATTAATATACTTTATAAATAAATAGCCTATATAAGTAAACGGTCTACTCTATTACTAAAACGTGATACCTAAGCTTTTAATAATAATAAAATAATAAAATAATAAGAATATAGCCTAAAACGAGAATTAAATAAACTTAGCTTTCTTAGTTACTAAAAAAGGCTAAATAAATAGTAAAAGATATACTATTTTAATATTTAATATAATTTAAAAAACTATATACTAATAATATACTAGAATTTATTTATAATATAATTGTAAGCCTAATTTAAAGAAACTAATAAAATTTAAAGAGGTTATTATTTAATATATATTTAACCTAGATTTACGAGAATTTATATCTACTTTAGCTACTATATAAAATATAACTAATAACTTACTTATTTAGTATAGTATAAACTAGATTAGTATATATTAGCCTAGGAACTTTATTAGATATACTCTTAAACTTAAAATAACGTATAGTATAAGTAAGCTGATTACCTAAGTAAGCTGATTATAATGCTAAGACTATACTAAAATCGTAACTACTTTTCGTAAAATATTATACTTTCTTATATTCTATCGTACTATATAGTATAGTAGCCTATTCTTCTATATCTATAGTATTATTTTTACACGTCCGCGAGTTATACCTAACCTTATTATACTACCTGCAGCGCCTTTAAATCGGCTGGTCTCTATTAACGCGTGCCTTCTTTCTACTCTTCTTCCTATTAATATAAGTGCTAAACTCTTTTAGAGTAGTTAATTAAGCGCTTTCTTTAATTATTAGGTTACCTTTCTTCTATATACGCTTTCTTTTATATAATTAATATTATATAGCAACCTTATTAGCTACTTAAAGCTTAGTAACCTAAGCGTATAATAGTACATTTTTATATATTATATATATAGCACCCTTTATAAACTATTTAAACGCCTCTACTATTAAAGTAGGCGAGCTATTTAAGTACTTTTAAACTCTTAATCGAACGTACGCAGATTAAGACTTAAATTCGATAGGATTACTTAGTATTTTTAACTCTTAAGAAGTATTTTTAACTATAAAGGGTATTAATATACGTAGTTAAACTTTAAACTTTAATAGTACTATATCTAGGTTAAATAGAACTAGACTAGCGCCTCGAAAACTACTTAGGATATTACTCTTCATAATTGCTGCGTTAAAAGCTACTTTAAAGTAGGATAAAAACTTGATTTTCGTAATATAGTTAATATAACCGTATATTAGCTACTTAACTTAATACCCGTACGCAGTCTTTAAAAGCGAGAAATAATCTATATCTAGTAGCTGTAGTAGGTACGATAAATATAGAGGTATATAGAGAGTAATAATATTCTTTTCCTCGTAGAGCTGCCTAAATTTAAGTAAGTTATAGCTCTTATAGCTGTTAAGAATTAGCAATTAATACGTACTAATAGTACAATCCTTTATATATACGTTAAAGTACTTTAACTACTTAATACTAATATTATTTATCGTCTAACTGTTATTAGTAACCTATATAGCCTAGGTTAGTAGAATATTATCTTCTTTATACTATATAGAAAGGTGGTAGATACCTATAAAGATAATAAAAAGTAGTATTATCTATCCTATCGCGTTAATACTCTAGATAACTATAGTCTACTCGTAATTATCTAGCTGGAGCTACTTTAGTCGATTCTATCTCTTAGAGCTAATAACTACTACTTCTATCGATATTACACTTATTATAAAGTCTAATTTGTTAAAGTTATATATATTTTCGTCGATAATACTATACTTAGCCTTTATATTCTATATAAGGTAGAACTAGCCTCCTATAACCTTAAGATTTTTATATTTAGCTCTTAAATAGTTGTACTTTTAATTAAATTTAACCTTAAGCTCAGGCGTACGTTTAATAAAGTTCTCTACCTAGTTTTTTCTAACCTAGCTAGTAGAGTACGCAGCTAGTAGTAAATTAGCTATATTTTAAACAGTAGTAAGCTATAGTAGAAATCCTCTTATATCTAGATCTAGTATATACTAAATAATTACCTACTCTTTAATCTTACTAAGCTTTATTAAATTAGGCCGGCAATTATATTATAGAACTATTCCTTACCTTTATATACTAAATATACTTTAGGAGATATTATAGATTAATATAATATAATATATAGTTAGTATCGCGTCTTATTAAAGAGCTTAGAGTATAAGCTGTATTCTAGCTTCTTTCTAAATTAATTTTATAGTTGTTAGTTATAGTATAATACTACAAAGTATAATTATCGCGATTTTAGTAGGGTTTTAGTATTATAATCAGCTTGCTTAGGTAATTAGCTCGTTTATACTGTACGTTACGTTTAAATTAGTTTTATAATTACTAGAAAGTTCTATATAAAAATTCTATAGTAATTAAAAACTAGTTTAAACTTATATAATATATTAAAAAGAAGTATAGTATTATAGATAAAAATATATATAATTTTAATAAATCTAGCTTTTAAATAAGTATTATTTTATTATAACTAGTTATTATAGATATAAAGAGATATAATATAAGTAGTAAATAAATATACTAGATAAGTAAGTATACTACTTTATTAACCTTTTTAACTATTCTAATAATATATATTTTTAATTAAATAGTATCTATAGTACTTTTCTTATATATATATAAATTATACCTAGTCTTTCTATAGTAATTATAATATATAGAAGCCTATTAACTTATACTTAATTATACCTTACTTTAATATATTTTACCCTCTAACTACTACTCAACCGCTATTTAAGTAATAATCTCCTCTTCCTCTACTTTTAATAAAGTGCCTTACTTCTAAATCTACTTCTTTTTATACTATTTACACGTTATAATAGCTTTATTTACCTTTTTAAAACTAGTAGCTTAACTCTTTAGTAATATAGCTAAATAAAATATTACCTTAGTATTTATTTTAAGCTAATTAGTTACTATAATAATAGAAGTAAATAATAAACTTTTATACCTTTAAATATAATCGTAAATTAATATTAATTAAACTTCTAATTTATACTAGTTATTTAGTATTTTAGCTTTCTATATAAGAACTTCTAATATAAGTAGTATTAGCGTATAAAGATTTATATTAAACTTTAATATTACTACTTCTAAATTATATAGGACTAAACTAGCTCTTTAAAAGTTTACGCGGATATTATCCTTTATAATTAACTACTAGTAGATGATATAGAAAATTAAAAGAAACTTAAGTTTTATAATATAATTAATATAGTTGCAGATTAGGCTTTTAATCTAATAACTATACGCTCGCTTTAATAGTAAGAAGTAACTTATATTAAAAGGCTATAAGAGGTATAATAAGTACGATAGTATATAGAGAGTATAGATTTTATTCTTCTTATAGATTGCCTAGAATTTAAGCGAGTTCTAGCTCTTATAGCTATTAAGAATAAGTAGTTATTATATATCTACTCGACGGTCTTTTATATATATAATAAAGTGCTTTAGCTACTTAACTCTAAGATTATTAGTTATCTATCTATTATTGTTTAGTCTAATAGCCTAATTCTTAAATATATTATTATTCTTATACTAGATAGAAAGGTAGTATTAGCTAGTAAAGATAATAAAAGGCGGGATTACCTATCTAGTAGTATTAATTCTCTAGATTACTATAACCTACTTATAATTCCCTAACTATATAGCTTTTAACTAACTATATTTTTTTAAGCTAGTAATAACTAGTTTAAATAATATTTTACCTATTATAAAGCTAGCTTTATTAAAATTGTAGATAGTTTTATTATAGATATTATATATAGCTTTTATATACGCTATAAATTTAAACTAAACTCTAATAATTTTAGAATCTTTATATAAAGTTCTCTAATAATTATATAGTTAATTAAATTATATTTTAAGACTATTTATTTATTTAATAAAGTTTCTAAACTTTTTCTAGCTAACCTATCTAGTACTATACTTAATAAGTAGCTTATCTACTATATCTTATATAATATCTAGAGAGAGTATAAATTCTTATAAATTTAGGTTAAGTATATATATAATAATAGCCTCTTCTTCTAATTTAGTAAATTTCTTTAAATTTAGCTTATAATTATATTATATAGTAATTCCGTTATATTATTAATATATTATTCTTTAGAAGATATTATATATAACGTATAGTATAAGTAAGCTAATTACCCAAGTAAGCTGATTATAATACTAAAACCCTACTAAAATCGCGATAATTATACTTTATAATATTATACTATAATTAACAACTATAAAATCAATTTAGAAAGAAGCTAGAATATAGCTTATACTTTAAACTCTTTAATAAGACGTAATACTAACTATACGTCACGTTATATTAATCTATAATATCTCTTAAAGTATACTTAGTATATAAAAGTAAGGAACAGCTTTATAATACAATTGCCGGCCTAATTTAATAAAGCTTAGTAAGACTAAGGAGTAGATAATTATTTAGTATATACTAGATCTAGATATAAGAGGATTTCCGCCGCAGCTTACTACTATTTAAGATATAGCTAATTTACTACTAGCTGCACGCTCTACTAGCTAGGTTAGAAAGAACTAGGTAGAGAACTTTATTAAACGTACGCCTAAGCTTAAGGTTAAATTTAATTAAAAGTATGACTATTTAAAAGCTAAATATAAGAATTCTAAGGTTATAAGAGGCTAGTTTAACCTTATATAGAATATAAAAGCTAAGTATAGTATCTTTAATAAAAATATATATAACTTCAACGAATTAGACTTTATAATAGATATAATATCGATAAGAGTAGTAGTTACTAGCTCTAAGAGATAGAATCGACTAAAGCAGCTCTAGCCAGGTAATTATAAGTAGACTACAGTTATCTAGAGTATTAATATAATAGGATAGATAATACTACCTTTTATTATCTTTATAGGTATCTACTACCTCTCTATATAATATAAAGAAGATAATATTCTACTAACCTAAGCTATATAGGTTACTAATAACGGCTGGACGATAAATAATATTAGTATTAAGTAGTTAAAGTACTTTAACGCGTATATAAAGGATCGTACTATTAGTATATATTAATTACTAATTTTTAACAGCTATAAAAGCTATAACTTACTTAAATTTAGGTAGCTCTATAAGAAAAAGAATATTATTACTCTCTATATACTTCTATATTTATTATACCTACTATAGTTACTAAATATAAGTTATTTCTCGCTTTTAAAGACTGCGTACAGGTGTTAAATTAAGTAGCTAATACGCGGTTATATTAACTATATTATAAAAATTAAGTTCTTACCCTATTTTAAAGCAGCTTTTAACACAGCAATTACGAAGAGTAATATTTTAAGTAGCTTTTAAGGTGCTAGCCTAGTTCTATTTAACCTAGATATAGTACTATCGAAGCTTAAAATTTGATTATATATACTAATACCCTCTATAGTTAAAGATACCCCTTAGAAGTTAAAAATACTAAGTAATCCTATTAAATTTAGGTTTTAATCTGCGTACGTTTAATTAAGAGTTTAAAAGTACCTAGATAGCTTATTTATTTTAATAGTAGAGGTATTTAAATAGTTTATAAAGGGTACTGTATATATAATATATAAAAATATACTATTACGCGCTTAGGTTACTAAGCTTTAAATAGTTAATAAAGCTGCTATATAATATTAATTATATAAAAGAAAGCGTATATAGAAGAAAGGTAACCTAACAATTGAAGAAAGCGCTTGATTAACTACTCTAAAAGAGTTTAGCACTCGTATTAATAGGAAGAAGGGTAGGAAGAAGGCGTGCGTTAATAGAGACCAGCTAACTTAAAGGCGCTGCAGGTAGTATAGTAAGGTTAGATATAACTCGCGGACGTGTAAAAATAATGCTATAGATATAGAAGAATAGGCTACTATATTATATAGTATAATAGAATATAAGAAAGTATAATATTTTACGAAAAATAGTCGCGATTTTAGTATAGTTTTAGTATTATAATTAGCTCGCTTAAGTAATCAGCTCGCTTATACTATATATTAGAAGTAGTACATCATTTACTCTAAAGTTACTTATTATTAACAACTAAGATAGCTAGAAAAATATCTACTTTATTATAACTAGATTAGGTATTTATAGGTTAAACTATTATTATTAGAGAGTAAGGTATTATATAAAGTTAGTAAAGTAGTATATTTACTTATCTAACATACTTATTTACTACCTATATTAATTAGTTAAAGGTAATTTAATTAGGTAATTATAAATAGATTTTAATAATTTAGAGGTTTAATACTACTAGTTAGACGCTTCTACTCTTTATTATTATTACCAGCTACTACTATCTCCCTACTGAATATAAAGGCGATAATATATTTAAGAACTAGGCTATTATAATTAATAAAAACAGCTAGATAATAAATAAACTTAGTATTAAGTAGTTAAAGTATTTTTATAAGTATATAAAAGATTATATAGTAGATATATATTAACTACTAATCTTTAATAGCTATAACAGTTATAACTTATTTAATTTTTAGAAACTCTATAAAGAATAAAATATTATTCTACTTTATATTCTAGCTTATTTATTATATCTATTATAGCTACTAGATATAAGCTACTTTTTACTATTAAAGTATATATATAGAAATTAGATCTTAGTCTTAATATATAATTATATTAACTATATTATAAAACTTAAGTTCTTTTTAGCCTTTAAAGTTACTTTTAATATATTAATTATAAAAGATAATATCTATATAAGCTTTTAAGGAGCTAGTCTAATCCTATTTAATTTAGAAGTAGTATTTTTAAAGCTTAATATAAAGCTTTATATACTAATACTACTAATATAATATAATACCTTATAGAAAGTAAAAATACTAAATAATATATATAGGCTAGAAGTTTAATTAATATTAATTTATAATTAGATTTAAAAAGATAAGTTTTTTACTAGCTTCTATTATTAAGAAGCTAAATTAGCTTAAAA
Organism: Lojkania enalia; assembly: GCA_010094045.1. Classification (NCBI taxonomy): domain Eukaryota; kingdom Fungi; phylum Ascomycota; class Dothideomycetes; order Pleosporales; genus Lojkania; species Lojkania enalia. Next base: position 163,681 of record ML986693.1, read on the forward strand.
AAGGTTCTATAAAAGTAATATATTAGATTAGGTTAATATATAATAAAATTATTAGCCTTTAATAAAGTAAATAAAGTAGTAATAAAATAAAAATAGCGGAAAAAAGGCGAATTTAAGTGTAAAGGACCCTAATAAAAGTATAAGAAGAGATAATTATTACTAAAAAAGATAATAAGAAGAAAACTTAGGTTATAATATACTAATTTAGAGGGTAATTAAGTATAAGTAGATAGTATAAAATATACTATAGCTACTAAAGTAAAATTAGGTATAATTTTTATATATATTAGAAAAATATAGAAGTTTTTATAGAATAGTTATATAAGTTATAAATTACTATTATATTATTTAATTATTAAGCTATATATATATAAAGGTTAAAAAAGTTAATAGAGTAGACTATTTACTTATTTAGGCTATTTACTTAACGTATTTTATAAACGAGTCGCCTACCTAAATAAGTTATCTATTTTATTAACTATCTTTATATTTAGAATTATATATTATAATAATATCTATAAGTATTACTATTATAAAATAGATTCTATTAGCTAGCTTAGTATTAGTAAGGTAATATAGAGTAGAGTATAGTATTATATGATATATAACGTACAGTATAAGTAAGCTAATTACTTAAGCAAGCTAATTATAATACTAAGACTATACTAAAATCGCGACTACTTTTCGTAAAATATTATACTTTCTTATATTCTATTATACTATATAGTAGAGTAGCCTATTCTTCTATATCTATAGTATTATTTTTATACGTCCGTAAGTTATATCTAGCCTTACTATACTACCTACAACACTTTTAAGTCGGCTAGTTTCTATTAATACGCGCCTTCTTTCTACCCTTCTTCCTATTAGTACGAGTGCTAAACTCTTTTAGAATAGTTAATTAAGCGCCTTCTTTAATTATTAGATTACTTTTCTTCTATACACGCTTTCTTTTATATAATTAATATTATGTAACGGCCTTATTAGCTACTTACAGCTTAGTAACCTAAACGTGTAATAGTACGTTTTTATATATTATATATATAGCACCCTTTATAAACTATTTAAACGTCTCTACTATTAAAGTAGATAAGCTATCTAAGTACTTTTAAACTCTTAATTAAACGTACGTAGATTAAGACCTAAATTTAATAGGATTACTTAGTATTTTTAACTCTTAAGGGGTATCTTTAACTATAGGGAGTATTAGCGTATATAGTCGAACTTCGAGCTTTAATAGTATTATATCTGGGTTAAATAGAACTAGACTAGCACCTTAAAAGCTACTTAAGATATTACTCTTTATAATTGCTGCGTTAAAAGCTACTTTAAAATAGAGTAAGAACTCGATTTTTATAATATAGTTAATATAACCGTATATTAGCTGCTCGACTTAGCACCTGTATATAGTTTTTAAAGGCGAGAAATAACCTATATCTAGTAGCTATAGTAGATATAACGAATATAGAGGTATATAGAGAGTAATAATATTCTTTTTCTTATAGAGCTGCCTAAATTTAAGCGAGTTATAACTCTTATAACTATCAAGAATTAGTAATTAATATATACTAATAGTACGATCCTTTATATACGTGTTAAAGTGCTTTAACTACTTAATACTAATATTATTTATCGTCCAGCTGTTATTAGTAACCTATATAGCCTAAGTTAGTAGAATATTATCTTCTTTATATTATATAGAGAGGTAGTAGATACCTGTAAAGATAATAAAAAGTAGTATTATCTATCCTATTATATTAATACCCTAGATAACTATAGTCTACTCGTAATTATCTAGCTAGAGCTACTTTAGTTAATTCTATCTTTTAGAGCTAGTAACTACTACTCCTATTAATATTACGCCTATTATAAAGCCTAATTTATTAAAGTTATATATATCTTTATTAATAATACTATACTTAGCCTTTATATTCTATATAAGGTAGAACCAGCCTCCTATAACCTTAAAATCCTTATATTTAGCTCTTAAATAGTCGTACTTTTAATTAAATTTAACCTTAAGCTTAGGCGTATATTTAATAAAATTCTCTACCTAGTTCTTTCTAATCTAGCTAGTAGAATATATAGCTAATAGTAAATTGGCTATATTTTAAATAATAGCAAGCTGTAGCGGAAATCCTCTT